>JAOTRH010210615.1:0-10902 GCA_034768845.1 Heliamphora exappendiculata | reverse complement strand
TTCGTCAATTGCTTAGTGAGTTGGGCGATCCCTGTAATGGCCCAACAAAGCTTTGGTGTGATAATAAATCTGCAGTGCATATTGCCATGAATCCGGTGTTCCACGAGCGTACTAAACATATCGAGGTGGACCGCCATTTTATTCGGCATCGGTATCAAAATGGTGTGATCGTGTTCGGTGCGATTCGTACTAGAGAGCAGTTGGCGGATATCTTTACCAAGTCTGTTTCAAGTCCTCGGGTTCGATACATATGTAACAAGTTGGGTATATTAGATATATATGCGCCAGCTTGAGGGAGGTGTTAGCTTTATTATGATTATAGCTTTATTATTATTATTATTATTATTATTATCCAGTGTGGTTGGGCACATCATATCTTATTGTGTGGTCTCGTTGTTCTATAAATAAAACGGTTGCGTGCCCTATTGGGGTTAATGTCTTTATTGAGTTTAATGTTATTTTATTAACAGGCAGCATTCTAATGCTGCTTCCTTAGATTACTCATGTATTTGTTGACTACTCCCACTGCATATGCGATATCTGGTCTAATATAGACCATGGCATACGTCAGGCTACCAATAGCCGATGCATATGGGAGTTGGGACCTTACTTATGTGCTCCTGCTTCTGTTTTATCTTCGAAGACTAATCTTTCGTTAGTTTGAAATGGTTAGCTAAAGGTGTACTGACAGGTTTTGCACCATCCACGTTGAACCTGCTCAGCACCTTCTTAACATACTCTGCATGTGATAGTCTCATGGTCCCTTCAGCTCTGTCTCTGACTATCCTCATTCTAAGGATTTGCTTGGCAGCTTCCAAATTCTTCATAGCAAATTGCTTTGATAGCCGCTTCTTCAGCTTATTGATCTCATCGATGCACGGCCCAACAACGAGCATATTATCCACGTACAGCATCAGGATGATATAGGAACTGTCAAAACTCTTGACATAACAGCAATGATATGTTTTTAATCTGGTGAACTTAGTACTCTGCATGAAGGTGTCAAACTTTTTGTACCACTGTCTTGGAGCTTGTTTCAAACCATATAGGCTCCTTTTCAATTTGCAAACCGTGTCTTTTTTACCTTTCACGGCAAATCCCTCAGGCTGGCGCATGTGTACGTCTTCTTCCAACTCATTGTGAAGAAATGCAGTCTTAACATCTAACTGCTCCAGAAATAGATCCTCTGTAGGTACAATTCCCAGCACTGTTCTGATTGTTGTCAACTTCACAACCGGAGAGAAAATTTTAGTGAAATCAACTCCTTTTTTTTGCTGAAATCCCATGACAACCAATCTTGCTTTGTAGCGCATGTTGCCGTCATGTTCTTCCTTCACTCTGTAGACCCACTTGTTGTGCAAAGCCTTCTTTTCTACTCGTAGTCTAGTCAACTCCCATGTCTTCTTTTGTCAGTAAGGAATCCATTTCTGGCTCACCACTGTCAGTAAGTAGAATGTAGAACAAGAATGGTGAAAACCGTTGTGGCGGTCTGATGCTCCTGGAAGACCTCCTGATTACTGTCACCAGTGTACTGTGTTCTACCTGTGAATTTACGTTCTTCTTATCTTTCTCATCTCCATTCTGTTTGGCTTCCTCAGAAATGTCATCCAAGTTAATGAACTCATATTTCTTCGTCTCTGGCAATGCACTATCTGTCCCTGCCATTGATTTGTCCTTGTACAGCACCTGTTTATTGAACATTATATTTTTGCTTCTGATAATTTTTCAGTTTTTGTCATCCCAAAATCGGTAGCCAAACTCGTCATCACCATAATCAATGAAATAACAAACTCTAAATTTTGGCTGCAACTTACTCCCAATATTAGCATCTATATGAACATATGAAGTGCAGCAAGAATTTTTTAGAAAGGACAAATTTACCTCTTTTCTGCTTCATATCTCTTTTGGAATTTTGAAACCTAAAGGTACTGACGGTCCCTGATTCGCAAGGTAGGGTGTTGTATTCACTATATCAGCCAAAATACACTTGGGTAGCCCAAAATGCAATCTCATGCTTCTGGCCCTCTCATTTAGCGTCATGTTCATCTACTTAGCCACACCATTCTGCTGTGACGTTTCTAGAATGGTCTTCTCCTATCTGATTCCACTAGCTGCGCAGAACTCTCTGAATCTTCTGTCTGTGTATTCATCTCCATTATCTGACCTCAAACACTTCAGCTTTAGCCTGGTTTCAGTCTCCACCAATGCCAACCACTTCTTAAAGATTTTAAATACATTAAATTTATTCTTTAAAAAATACATCCATACCTTTCTGCTGGGGTCGTCAATGAAAGTAACGTAGTATTTTAAGCCTTCAAGAGATGCAACTGGGGAAGGTCTCCACAGATATGTGTGTACCAACTCTAGCCTATCTGGCTTTGGTGCCCTGCTGCCTTTCAGAAATATGACCTTCTTCTACTTTCTGAAGATGCAACCCTCACACAAATCAAACTCTATAGACTTCAAACCCAACAACATGCCCTTTAACTACGGAATTTTCATCCATTTCTCGCTCATGTGCCTCAGCCTATGATGCCATAAGCTCGCATCTAAACCACTGCCTGCTAATGTCACTGTCCCTTGTACTCGTAGTCATATATTGGGTACCCGTCTTTGTTCATCGAGCCACTACCATAGCTCATTTGGTGAGTTTTCACGTTCCACCAACAGAGGTTACTGAATGACCTTTTTCGTCAAGCTGTCCAACTGAAATCAGATTTCTCATAGGCTTAGGTACATGCCGTACCTTATGTATCTTTCACACTGATCCATTCGGCACTCTTATTCTAACGTCGCTTGTACCCAAGATGTCCAAAGCCTCATCGTCTGCCAAATACCTTGCCGAAGTCACCGACCACGTAATTCTCAATGACCTCTCGGTGTGCCGTCGTATGAAAAGATGCTTCTGAATCCAGTACCCCGGAATCAAGAGGGCTGTCCACTGATAGGGCTAGAGTGTCTTGAACATTCTTTGTCATGACATTGGCTGACTCATTGTCAGCCTTCTTCTTCTGCCCCCTACAATTCTTCTCAATGTGGCCAGTCTTGCCACAACCCCAGCATTCTGGCTATCGTCCTGACTTGGACTTGCTTTTGCCCCTTCTGGATTTAGACCTGCCATTGTTCTGATTATTGTCATTACCTCTGCCCCATGATTCAACATTCAAAGCCGTACCGACATTCGACCCCGAATTAAATACTTCACCCGAATTCATCTTGCGAATTTCTTCGCTCAAAATCAAGTCCCTGACATCGTAGTACTCCAGTTTATTCTTTCTGGCAAAGTTACTTACTGCCGTCCTCATAATCTCTCAACTATTTGGTAACGAAGCTACTACAATCAAAGCCCTAATTTCATCATCAAAGCTAATATATACTAAAGACAACCGATTCGTAATGGTATTAAATTCGTTCAAATGTTGTGCAATGGGCATATCCTTAGCCATCTTAAGATTGAATAACTTCTTCATATGATATACCTTATTGTTTGTCGACGACGTCTCGTAATACTTGACAATGCTGCCATCATGTTTGTTATAGTCTTCTCCTTGATTACGTTGTGCGTCACTGATCGAGACAATGTCAATCTAATAACCCCCAGCACCTGTATGTCAAGTAACGCCCAATCCTCATTCTTCATGCCCTCTGGTTTGGATCCCAAGAGTGGCAAGTGTAACTTCTTTCTATACAGATATTCTTATATCTACATCATCCAATATTCGAAGTCCGAACCGTCGAACTTTTCGATTCTTGTCGATCTTCCTTCTTGGCCATGTGTGTTCTTTAACCTCATAACCCAGAGCTTTGATATCAATTGTTGGGGATTAGAATGCAATCACTAATCCCGCCCAAGATCAAAAACAAGAACGCACAAACACGAAATAAGAACAAAAAAAGAAAGAAAGAGATAATCCAAACACAAACATAAGGTTTACGTGGTTCGGTAAATCGTACCAACGTCCACGGGATCACACTTTTACTATATCACTTGGAGGATTATAAGAGAGTAACGTTCTTGGGGAGAGAGAGTTACAAAGAAAGCACAGAAAAATGACATAACATGCTGGCGACTGCAAACCCTAGCAGCCTATAACTCACGACTCTTGCACAGACCGCTCACGCGGTCTTATCATGCTCTTGGTATCCTACTTGCAGAGCACCACCGCTCGAACGGTCAATTTAAAAAATTGATTTTTCTTTACCACTCAACAAACTCTTGACTCACTGGACTCACTCCATTTCCAAATTCAATTTGCTTTTAAGGATTGGAGTCAGAATTGAGCCCATATGGTTTAGGGAAAAAGTGCCATCCCTTTTTAACTGTAATCTTCCCAATAAATCAAAGGCTGCGAACTGGTAATATAATTGTTTATTTTTATACAATATATTTTTTTGGCAAATGCTTTTTTAGGCAATGTTTGATTGTATGTTTGGATTATTTTGACTGGATTAGCAATATCATGCAATTATGTATGGGATTAGTTATATGTATGATATCGGATTAAATTAATTAATTAATTATTATTTTTTTTTGAGAAAGAAAGGCAAGAAAGCCACATTGGGTTTACTATATGAGAAGAGACCAACCCAACAAGTGAAACGAGAACTTTATATGTGGCTATTTCTTTTCTTAATTTTTTTCCATTTGTGTCTTTATATAAATTTTAATTCAAGCATGACTGTAGTGATGCATTGTAGATTGATTACCCAAAATTTGTAGGCTGGTTGCGTTACTTGTGTATGGTAGGCTGTTTTGCGGAACATTATAAATAAAAATCTAAGCAAAATTTTAGGGTTTAGGATTTAGGGTTTAGGGTTTAGGGTTTAGGATTTACCAATCTAACAAGAGAAACGAGAACTTTATATGTGGCTATTTCTTTTCTTAATTTTTTTTCCATTTGTGTCTTTATGTAAATTTTAATTCAAGCATGACTGTAGTGATGCATTGTAGATTGATTACTCAAAACTTGTAGGCTGGTTGTGTTACTTAGTGTATGGTAGGCTGTTTTGCGGAACATTATAAGTAAAAATCTAAGCAAAATTTTAAAAACATCACCTTTTCATTTATGAATAATCAATTCTTTTATTTATTTTATTATTTAGTGCCAAAAAATGATATGCAAACTTATTAGGGAGCGTTGCTCTTCAGCACTACACAGTCATCTATCTACAAGGAGACCTTGCCACAACTACACCAACGTTTAGATCCTAATGCATGATCTGAACACTAAGAATAATATATTTAACCCCACCAAATAATTACGGAGACTCGAATTCAAATGCCTCTCACCAAATAACTTGGGAGACTCGAATCCAAATTTCACAATAGATCTTGTCCCATCAAATAACTACGGAGACTCAAATTCAAATTTTACAAGAGATTTAACCCCATCAAATCAAATAACTAGGAGAGTTAGAATCCAAATCTCATAAACCATATAATCCAAATTTCACGTATAGAAATCTGGATCCTTACCCATTGAACTAACCTAACCACTCGGTGCTACTCTATGTAAGTCCCCGTTTGGCATTTTTAAAAGTTTGACTTTTTTATATATAAAAAAATTAGTTTTTAAATTAGATTGTTTGGCACCACATCTTAAAAAATTCAATAATCTTTTTGTAAGAAAAAAATATATGCACATTTTTCCAACACTAATATTTTTAAAATAAAATAATTATAATACATTTAATTAAAAATCTAATTTTATGCAAAAATTAAAAACGAATTAGTTCTTTTAACAGAAGGCAAAAAAACGCCTTTAAAAGATTATTCTAAATAATTAAATTTTTTTAGCATTCCAAATTGAAATAAAGAAATTTCCTGTAGTGCGGTTATACAAAAAAAAAAATTGTATTATATATCAATAACTTAAATGCAAAAATTAAAAACGTATTAGTTATTTTAACAAAAGGCCAAAAAAATACATTTAAAAAATTAGCTTAAATAATTTAAATTTTTTATTTTTTATTTAAAAAAACTAAATTTATTAAAAATTAAAATTTTTAAGCATTCCAAATTGAAATAAAAAAAATTTCCAGTAGTGTCTAGTGTGGTACCATCCACATCAATCCAGATCCACTTTCCAACAAATATCAACGAAGCACAACCATAGTCCACAAATCACCATCTCAATTGCTAGTTGGCAACGCCCCCAAACCCAGAAACTGTCGAAGCTCCGAATTCCTCATTAATATATATATATACGCGTATATGTAGAGAGAGAGAGAGAGAGAGAGAGAGAGAGAGGATAGGAGCTTTCTCCATGGAAGACTTCAGATCTAAGTCATACGGCGGCGATGGAAGAATGCAAATGGAGAGCTTCGGCTACGACGGAAAAAAACCTGGCCCAACAGGGCTCCAAGATCTGAGATGTCACAGTGCTTCATACGCATCATCTTCTCATGCGCACCCACCTCAAACCCAGATGGAGATGGCGGCTAAAGATGTGAAATTCAAGAAAGGAAAGTCAGCTAATGGGTCGACATCGAAGAGTTGGAGCATCAACGACCCAGAGTTGCAGAGGAAGAAAAGGGTTGCTAGCTATAAAGCCTATACTGTTGAAGGAAAGGTTAAAGGATCTCTGAGAAAGAGCTTTAGGTGGCTCAAGGACAGGTACAATCGCATGGTTTATGGGTGGAGGTGATCACATAGTATCATTACCATCCTCTTCTTCTTCTTCTTCTTCTCGTTTTGGGTTGTCAAGAAATCTTAAATTCACCAGTGCTCATAAATTGGTCATGTTGGTGAACTGTTGTTCTTGCTTTAGATTTGCTATAAGAGACTTGAAGGACAGGAAATGGGTAGGTTTTAATTTTGAATTTTGATAGTTGATCTGCTAGGATGTGAACTATTTGAAGGTGTTTTGGTGTAATTGGCTTATTAAATGCTTTTTTTTGGGGGGCATAAATTGTGTTTCTTGGCCCGTAGTTATTGAATCTATGGATCTAGATCACTTAACTGACCATATTGAGGTTAATGCCATCTTTTCCTCATTATGCATCAGTACTGTAGGTGAATGGCTGTTATTTTGGCTCTCCATGTTATGGTGCAGCACATTTTGCTTTTAGTGTTATCTACAAGTTGCTGATTGGGGATGAATTTGAGCCGATCAATTCATTCACAGGTTCTGAGGCAATACACAGATCGTAAGTTGGTATAGACGATTGACTTTATTGAGTCGTTGCTTCTTTGATTCTTAGTTGGGATTTTTGCTGTTTCCTCCCTTTTTGGTGGGAGCTCTTTTTGTCTTTCTCCCATTTTTATACGGGTTTTTCTCCCCCTTCTTTTTTTCTCGGGGAAGGGGTTGGCATTTTCTTAATGCCTATTTATAGAATTTTTCTTACTTATCTGAAGTTCTTTATATTCCCTTTAAACAAGATTGAAGTATCTCGAAGCATTCCTTCATCTCTTGTTATTGGAGAACAGAAAGGCTGCTTTATCTTCTATCCCCACTCCTACCACCCATCTGGTATTTCATATCTGATGCTGTTGTAAAGCGCTGGTACACGGTTCTCCTCCCAACTTAGATTATGGATTCTCAAAGTTTTTTTTTATCTTATTTCATTAATGCTGTTACAAATCCAACTTAACTTATGAGCAGAGCCCTATATGTTTCCGGCAAAGATTACAAGGATTGCTGGAAGTTGGGAACTGACTCTAACAATTTCTAGAAGTGATCAGACTTCCCCTTATATCCGTCCCCTACTCATCTATCAAATCCTCAAGCCCATTGATGTCACGCAATCCTATTTCAGTGTTGCGATTACATTTAATGCATTTTGAGTGATGGAAAATGGAGTGACCTAGTTGATTGTGGGGCAAAGCAATATTTTAAATTCTTTCTTTCTTGGAATCTCAGTATCTGCTGGTTAGAAAAATTATGTAATTTTGTTCCTGCATATTTTGTTTTAAGTAAAGTCCTTGAAATTTAGATTTATCAATATTACCAAGAAAATTATATATTGTATGTGTGCAACTTGAGATGCATTTAAATGGTTTTGTGAGCTCTACATCAAGTTGGTGGTTGCGGGTCATAGCAAGTTCTTTATTACTCTTTTTTGTCTCTCTTGTCGTATGAACACTATGGTTAGTTTTTCAAGTTGCTTTTATGCTTAGTTTTTCTAGTTGTTTTAAGTCATATTGCCTTTTGCTCAAGTTCTTATATCATCATCCATATTTTTCCACCCCACAGCCACAATGGAAAGTTGTTCTGCTTCCAAATATTTATCTTTAATTAAAATCACTATTACTCATTGGAAATGCCAGGTAGTGTAGTTAGCGAACTCTAGTGGTTCTCTCATGGACTAAAGCTTGAATTCTACCTTTCTCACTCTGCTCAGTCCCGTTGAACCTTAACCCTCCTAACGATTTTTTTACCGCTTTGGTATATTGTTTCATTCATGCACTTGAGCCAATAGTATTAGAAGTCACTTTAACTCTTCTTAATTATTTCTTTCCTTTTGTGTTAGTATAACTTAGGACGGTCCAATATTGGTGAAAAAATTACCCCTGTGATCTTGACTCTTGAGCCATTTAGAGTATTGTGAGGATTTTCTGTTGAGATCTTTGACTTAGTTGCTGTTGTCATATTATAATCGCTTGCCCTCAGCCCTCAGAGTTCCACTTATTTTTTAACAAAGCTCTTAAGCTTGAAGCCTAAAGAGGTGCATAAGCTCTTCGAACATTGAGCAGGGCATAACATGCCTTCATTGTAGCTTCTGTGCTAGAGCAGGAGACATCTGCGGTTTCTTTGGTCTGGGTAATTTTAAGGTTGTCATTTGTTTCTCTTCTAAATGTGAGGTAACCCCCTCTATTGCTGAGCCCCAATCTTCTGTGCAAAATTTGCGCTTCTGGAGTTTGGTATCTTTGGAAATGTTTAGATCCTGCAAGGGCATTATCTTTAGCTGGCTTATGGCAGAACAAATAAAAAAAGCAGTTTCTGTAAAATTTCAACGGTAAGTTGTAATTTAATACCAGGTAAGTACAAAGTTTGGGAACCTCTTATCAAGAGTTGCTGCTGACAAGTCTCTTATATGATGTCATCTTTTAAAGAGACGTAGTTCGATCCTCTCTACCTAACCCAGAAGAAACTGCAAGGGTTAGTGGTGATCTTCCCTTTTCTTAAGCTTACAATCCTTTCTAATAAAATGTTTTTATTATGATTCCAAATTTGGAGAAGAAAAGGGTTGTTGAAGAACCTTGCATTTCTTGTGTGCTGAGGTAACTACTTGCCCAACACAAGTACAGGATCATTCCCTCTATTCCAGGATGCCACTGAACAAAACAGGTATTGCCAGTACCAGTTTTCCTTGATTGACGTTCATTCTTGCTAATGCTGACTACTAGCTTGGTAACTAATATCATTCTCGTGACCGGATTTGGTTTTAAAAACCCTTTTGAGGAACCTAAGGCCAACCCTCTAGGTTGTTAGGTTGTTTAAGTAGGTTGGCCTAGGACATGGACAAGTCCCTTAACTCAAACCAAGATGCTCTGGCACTCACTGTGCTGTCCCTTAACTATGTGTCCTTTCCTGCATTAAGATTTTTTGATCCTCCGATGGTGTTAATTCACCTTAGACAGGAAATGAAAATATGAAAACAAAAGTTCTGTGTGATGTAGTGGTTGGCTGCAAGTATGCAAGAAGAATGTGATTCCAACAAGTGTTCTTCTTGAGAGTAAAAATCTCAGCCAGGCTAAAACCTTCTTTGAGGTTGTTTGATGTAGCTAAAATTATGTACATATATTTTGTAACTGAAAAAATATTATTATAATTTGAAGTTGAAGTTACACATGGTTGTTATAGTTGTAAATTTATAGTTTCAAGCAGCAAGATTCTTTTAATTTTTTGTTGAACAAAACTTAATGTCAAAAGAATGGGCTATGCTCAACATGTTATTGGGTCGAGTTTAAAAACTTAAATAGTTAAGTTCAAGTTTTATCCAATGAGTGTAGGCAGGCAAACTGGGCTGATAGGCAGGCAGGCCAGTGGGCGAGTTGAGAAACTTAAATACTAATTTTTTTATAAAAAAAAATTAACTTAAATTTTTTTTGACTTCACTAGCTAATTTATAGTTAGTGGAATATTAATATGAGTCCTGCTAATTTATAAGAATTAAAATTTATATAAATAAAAATAATAATAAATTAAACTAATAAATTATAAAAATACAAATAAATAAAAAAATTAACAGAGATATAAATATTGCTGAGAAGTAGGTACATATTTAGTGAAGGAACTGATGTATCCAAATTGGAATAGAGATTCAAGGATGCAACATTGTGGGCTTTTCTGTTCTTGATTAATCAATTTAATGCAGTATTGTAACTGATGAATAGTGGTAGAAAAGAAACTGCAGCATCACTTTCACGAGACTTATGAAATCTCCATTCTGGGCTCCCAATTTTTTGGGGGGATTATTTTATTGCCGCAATACCTTCATTCCATTTTTTGTTTGGAAGATTGCTACTATATTTTATGTTTTAAGGGGTTGTTAGTTCGAGCTGTTTGGCCGTTAATTTAGGGTTTTTAACATTATGTACCTACTTCAAGATAACGCCTTAATGCTACCGGGTGGGCTGCCAGGCTGGGCCGGGTATCGGGCTTGAGCCCAATAGATTGGGTAGGCTTGGGCCGAGTAATAGACCAACGGATAAAATGATGATACTTAACCCCAATTGGTGGATGCAACTATGAAATCTTAACATATCGGGCAAAGAAAACTTTTCATATGGAAAGCTTGCAGCAGAGCTCTTCCTATTACTGAGAGGTTAGCTAGCCGACATGTCCCAAATCAAAGCCAGTGTTCACGCTCTGGGAGAGCACATGAAACTATTGAGCATGGTCTTATGGGCTGTTCGAAGGTAGAAGAAAAATGGAAGAAGGGACTACCACAACAATC
>JAOTRH010210604.1:0-10903 GCA_034768845.1 Heliamphora exappendiculata | reverse complement strand
TAGAAAACTTTTTTTGTTTTTAAAAAAATTCTAGAAAATTCTAGAAAATTTTGAAATTTTTTTTAGAAAATCAAGGAAAACTATAAAAACTTGGGACAAATTTTTTGAAAATTTCTAGAAAAAATCTTAGAAAATCGTAAAAATTTTTAGAAAATCCTAGAAAATTAAAAAAAATTTAGAAAATCCTAGAAATTGAGAAAAAAATTTGAGATAATTCTAGAAATTGTAAGAAAAATCTAGAAAATGAGAAACAAAATTGATATAATTTTAAAAATTTTAAAAAAATCCTAAAAATTGAAAAAAATTGGGACAAAATGGGCAAAATACCAACATTAAATGAGAGATTTTCTTTAACTCTATTTTATTATTATTATTATATATTTTTTTATTTTTTATTTATTTTTTAACACAAAAAGATAGAGATCTGCATGGCATATCAGGGTTTAGAGTTCTTAATCTTTTACTAAGGTGTACAAAAATCAAAGGATCGTCACTTACACACAAATCGAGGGTTTGGATACCTAATCTTTTCCTAGGATTTTGAAGGAACCGAGGGTCGTCACATACACACGAACTTAGGATTAAGGTGCCTAATCTTTTTCTTTGGCTTTTGAGAGAATTGAAGAGTCGTCACTTACACATGAATCTAGGGTTAAGGTGCCTAGCCTTTTTCTAAGGTTTTAAAGAACCGAAGAGTCATCACTTACACGAACCTAGGGTTAGGGTGCCTAGTCTATTTCTAGAGCTCTTGAGATAATCGAAGGGTCGGGTTGGGGTGCCTAGTCTTTTTTTAGGACTTTTGGGAGAACTGAAGGGTCGTCACTTACACACGAACCTAGAGTTAGGGTGCCTAATATATTTGTAGGGCTTTAAAGAACCGAATGGTCATCACTTACACACGAACCTAGGGTTAGGGTGCCTAATCTATTTCTTGGGCTTTAAAGAACCGAAGGGTCGTCACTTACACATGAACCTAGGGTTAGGGTGCCTAATCTTTTTCTAGGGCTTTAAAGAACCAAATGGTCGTCACTTACACATGAACCTAGGATTAGGGTGCCTAGTCTTTTTCTAGGGCTTTTGAGAGAACCGTAGGGTCGTCACTACACACGAACCTAGGGTTAGGGTGCCTAGTATTTTTCTAGGACTTTTGGAAAGAACAGAAGGGTTATCACTTACACACGAACCTAAGGTTAGTATGCCTAGTCTTTTTCTAGGGCTTTAAAGGAACCGAAGGGTCGTCACATACACACGAACCTAGGGTTAGGGTGCTTAGTCTTTTTTGAGGACTTTTAAGAGAACTGAAGGGTAATCACTTACACACGAACCTAGGGTTTGGGTGCCTAGTCTTTTTCTAGGACTTTTATGAGAATCGAAGGGTCATCACTTACACACGAACCTAGGGTTAGGATGCCTAGTCTTTTTCTCGGGCTTTTGAGAGAACCAAAAGGTCGTCACTTACACACGAACCTGTGGTTCCGGTGCCTAATCTTTTTCTAGGGCTTTAAAGAATCGAAGGGTCGTCACATATACACAAACCTAGGGTTAGGGTGCCTAGTCTTTTTCTAGGGCTTTTGAGAGAATCAAAAGGTCGTCACTTACACACAAACCTAGGATTTTGCTTTCAGATATTTTTCTGCACTTTTCTTGCTCAATCTGTTCTTTATATATTTTTTATTTGTCTTCTTCTTCTCAGGCTAGTCACTACGTCAAAGGCTTCGGAGGTTCTGCCTCCGGGAGGTGTTGGAGTGGTATGATGCCCTCCCCGCTCCTAACCGGGCGTTCGTTGATGTTTCTGGTTTTGCTCATTTTATGCCCCTTTTTGGTAGGACGAGCAACGACCGGGTTTGGCTCATGGCCCTTGCCGAGCGGTGGTGGAATACCACCAATGCCTTTCGCTTCACTACTTTCGAGGCTACTCTGACGCCTCTCAACTTTGCGCTAATTACTGGTATCCGGGTCGAAGGAGCACCCATCCCATTTGATCCAACCGTCGGCTACTCTGTTGATGCGCTGCTGTATTTTCTTGGAGTCGTTCCTACTCAAATGGATAGAGACCGGGTTTGATACACTTGGTTCTTCGAGCGCTTTCTCCACTTCCACTACTTTGAGCCCTGCCACTTCGAGTGGGTTGCCCGGGGCTTTTTGATGTATATGTTTGGTACCTTCTTTTTTTCGAACAATGAGAATACCATTCATCTGCATTACCTTGGCGCCCTCGCTCGCTTGGACCGGGTTGCTTCATTCGACTGGGGAGGAGCTGCTCTTGCCACCCTCTACGGATTCGTGCAAACATTGACTCGATTTCCCCAGGAGATTAGCATCGGGGGATACTGGAGGGTCTGGGAAGTATGATTTAGTTTCTACTTTTTTTCATTCACTTCCATTCTTCTGTTATCCATTATTTACTGATTGACACCTTCTTTTTTGCAGCTGTGGACTTACGAGTTCCTCGGGCTTCATGTCCCGGCAAACTCCACAGCAGACCCTCTGGTTATTCCTCGAGCAACCCAATGGTCTCGAGGGCTAAAGGGGAAGAAGGCTAGAGGGAAGGACATTGACCACTTCTGAATCTCCTTAGATCGGCTGACTCCCGAGAAGGTATCATTTTTACTATTTTTTGCGCTGTTCTCTGTACTGTACACTTTTTTTATTTTGTACACTGATCACTGTATTCTGTACACTAGTCATCATGCTGTACTGTATTCATTGCTTACTATTTTTTGTTTGCATTATTCTTTGAATTACTACAGGTTCACTGGGGTGTCTGGCGAGGAATGGAGGGTCGGGCCGGTGCAGATCTGATGCGCAGCAGGGATATCGCTTCTAGGCGGATCCTGTTGGAGGGCCCATTTAGTAGGGAGTATTATCTCGGCGAGCTAGTATGGCTGGTGGGGCTAGGGTTGGGAGTGTCGAGATACCCTGGACCGTATCTTCCTTCGTGGACGGGTATCCTTTCGATATTCCTATCTCGGTTCCTCCAGCCCCGGAGTTCCGGCCAGAGCATGCCCAGGTTTGACTCTTTTTTCACTATTTTCTTTTCGTCCTTATTTATTCGTAGATTGCTTAGTTCTATATTATTTCTCAACAGACAGATCAAGTTTGGCTGGATCGTCTCATGCTGGTAATGAGCGGCCTGCGGACCCTTGTTCACTAGCAGGATGCTACTCTACGTGCGGCTGGGGTTTCCTTTGTTCGTCGGTCGGTGAGTGTTTGTCTTTTTTGATCTCTTTGCTCTCCTTTATACTGTTTCCTTATTTTTTGTCTCTTTCAATAGCCTCCTGTAGTTGCTGCTGTTCCAGCCCCCACTCGAGGCCGTGGATCTCGTGCTGCTTCCTCCAGAGCTCGCTCCAGAGGATCCTTCTAGTCTGCCAGGAGTCACTCCTAAGCCATATCTTCTTCTTTCGGCAGTGACGATGGTGATGATGACATCGAGCAGCTCTTCGAGGATGTCAACTCAGATGAGGCCGACCCTTCCTCCCATCAAGTCCGCCCGAGACATGTTTGAGAGAGAGAGAGAGCTCTCCCCTCCCCAGCTATATTTATTTATCTGACACATTTTTATGGGCTTTGGTGCCCTAGTGTGATGCATTTTTATACATTTTACCTGATCCATGGGTCTGCGTGCCCCAGCTTACTATTCATTAGGCATGGGTGCCCAAGTTTACATTATATCATCTTTGGGCGTTCGTGCCATTTTTTTTCTTGATGTCCATCTACTGTGTGATTCTCTTTTATTTACTGCTCAAACTGTCTTGTATGTACAATGCGAAAGTTAATATTTTACACAAGTCACAGAAACTGCAAACTAAATACACTTACCATATTTCAAGATGGCGGCCACCACAATTAACATGGCGGTCGCCACCTCCAACATGGCAGCCACCTAGTCAAAGCAATGATGTCACTGTACTATGCTTTTTCAAGTTGGCGATCGCCAACTCCAAGGTGGCGACCGCCACAATGAGTGTGCCTTTCGCCAAAATTTTGGTTTCCTGCCTTTGCTTGCCTTATAAACACATCCCTTGAGGCTCCCTTTTATGTTGCTTACACTCAGATGGTTACCCCACTTTCTTCATGAATTGAGGCGTTCTCCTACATTGAAGTCTGAACTTTGCTTCTTTTGGGATAAACTCTTTGTTTCATCTTATGGCTATGAAGATCGACGAACCATTATTGAAGGCCGCCGTTCAACTATGGGATCCACAGTCTCACGTCTTTTGATTTGGCCTCGAAGAGCTCTGCCCCACTATGGAGGAGTTTGCTGCCATTTTGGACTTGATTCCATAGGGTTTTGTTGTCGTTCCTACTCCCTTCCTCTCAATTCAGCAGCAAATGATGCAATTTTGTGGCCTATCCAGGATAGAGGCTTCTCTTCTAACCTCGGGCAACTGTCTTGACATCCCGTGGCTTATTGAGAGGTTTCATCCTACTGGTGACCTCAGCGATGTCGACTTTCAACTACATCATCGTTATGCACTTGGCTTCTGCCTCCTCACCCAGTGTCTCCTTGTCCCTCCTGATGGGCGGGTTAGTTGTGCCCTGGTTGATATTGCTGGCCAAATGTGGACGGGGAAGGAATTTGTGCCCCTTGTTCTGGCCGAGACACTGCTGGGCTTGGATGCTATTCATCGTGGCGAGACCACCACCTTTGCTGGCAGCCCTTTACTTCTTCAGGTGAGCTTAACATCTTCCTCTGTATCAAGTTCTCTGTCATACTGCAAAGCCTTTTTCTTACTGTTTTAACTCTTGCTACAAATCTGGCTAATGGAGAAGGTAAATCTCATGCAGAAGCCTCCCACTGGCAGGCATGATGCCACTACTTTCCTTTACCGCCAGTGTTATCATATATGTGACACTACGGCATCTTAGCGACAGTATCTTTCTTTTTTGACTGGTCCAGACATTACCTGGCAGTGCTCTTGGTGGTGGATTCCTGCTATGACTCTGACCACTATGGATCACCCTAGTGTTCTACTAGTCGGCCTGTGTCAGATTACCTTCTATTACCCCCATCGGATCATGTGACATTTTGGTCGCAATCAGATCATCTTCGCAAGCATTCGAGGCCGTTTGTTCTCATCCATACTATGGGCTCTGTTTCTATTGTCATATCAGGATGCCTGGCCATCTCGCTCATTGATGGAGATATATGAGTTGCAGTGTTCTGACCTTTTCGCTGAATACAAGACATGGTTGATGCAAGACCGGGAGAAGAAAGGTAAAGAAGAGGAAAAACAAGCAGCAAAAAGGAGAACTTGAGGCCTCTTGCTTTGTTTCGAAAATTTCATAGTTTTCCCTTATTTTGTTTGTACATCTTGGGACTTTCGTGCCTCTCCTTTTATTCAAAATTTTGTAATTATGATCGAAGTAATGAAAAACTCCCACTTTATGTTTAAGATGGTTTAAATTTATCCAAAATTTTAATGACTTTATTATCAAAATTCAAAAATTAATTTGCATTGGTCTTATTTAGATTCAAAATGGTTAGAGACAAAGAATGTGACCGAACTCCTTTAAAAGTAGCTGCCTACGTATCCCAAAAAGATGGAATCAGGCCATAACGTAGTTCGGGCTCAGTTTTTGCTCGGGTGTTGACACTATCCTTTTGTGATGCCCTAGGTTTTGCCAAGGTCGCCCTTTCGGGTTTTTGACCTTACGGGCCGCTTTAACTTTTTCCTGAGTTTCCTTTTTGATTTTTAACTTAGCGAGCTTTTATTTTTATCTTATTTTTACCTCAAGGATAGTATGTTTTGAGCTGATCAAGATTAACTGGAGTGGAGAACACATTGCCATCCAGATCCATAATAATGACTGCACCACCAGTCATGATGGTTTTGATCAGAAACGGTTCAGACCAGTTTGGCTTGAACTTGCCTCTCGGGTCAAAGATGGGAGCTCTAATTTCTTTGAGAACCAAATCTCCTTCTCTGAGGTCCTAAGTCTTGACCTTCCTATTGAACACCCGAGCTATCCTCTTTTGGTAACCTTGTACATGAAATAGAGCCTGCAGCCTTCTTTCGTGAAACAAGAGCAACTCTTCCATCCGATTCCTCTACCATTCTGCTTCTAAGATATTGGACCCGACCACTACTCTTAATGAAGGGATCTCCACCTCAATGGGAAGCACGGCTTCCATCCCGTACACTAAAGAGTACGGTGTCGTTCCGATTAAAGTTATGATCGACGTTTGGTATCCCAAGAGTGAAAATGGTAGATGTTCCGTCTAATCTTTATGTGAGTTGATCATCTTTTGTAGATTTTTCTTAATATTCTTATTTGCTGCTTCGACTGCTCTATTGGTCTGCGGTCGATATGGTGAGAACTTATGAGCCACTATCCGATATTTCTCGAAAAGATCCAGGGCCTCCCCTTGGAAATGTGAGCCATTATCTGAGATGAACTCATGGGGAACTCTGTACCGACAAATGATATTTTGCTTGATGAACTTAGCAACATGGGAGGCTTTCAATACCGAGTAGGAAGCTGCTTCCACCCACTTAGTGAAATAGTCATGGCCACTAAGACAAACTCATGTCCATTAGATGCCTTTGGTGTTACCCTACCAATCACGTTGATGCCCTATACTAAGAATGGCCATGGTGACGTCAGGTTGTACAACTGAGACGGGGGAACGTGCATAAGATTTGTGTGAATCTGGCACTTATGGCACCTCCGTATGAACAATATACAATCTGTCTCTATTGTCATCCAAAAGTATCCTTGTCATAGAATCTTCTTGGCTAACATATTTCCACTCATGTGTGGCCCACAGACTCCAGTGTGTATTTCTTTCATCAATTCTTGACCTTCTTCTGTGTTTACACGTAGCTTATTGACCCTAGAATGTCCTCGTTTATACAGTCTACCACTGCAAATGACAAACTGCGTGGATAGTCGTCGTATTGCCCTTTTGTCCTTTTTGCTTGCAAACTTTGGATATTCTCCTTTTCTCTACGAAGTTCTGAATGTCAATGTACCATGGAAGTCCATCAGTGCTTTCTTCAATAGAGGCTATCATCTCATATGTTGTCTTTCTTTTCTACTCAATTATCAAATGTCTCATCTGAACTCCGGGTGATATGTCTATCATGGATGCTAGGGTGGCCAATGCATCGGCAAACTTGTTCTGCAGTCTTGGTACATGAGTGAAAATCACCGATTCAAAGCACAGTATCAACTTGTCCAGTTCTTGATGATACAGAATCAAGGTTAAGTCCCTAACTTCCCATTCTCCTCTTGCTTGTGAAACTACTAGTGCTGTTTCTCTGATGACTTCCAGCTTCCTTGCCCCTAGTTCTAAGGATGCCTCCAATCTAGGTAAATGTGCTTCATACTCAGCCTGATTGTTGGTGACTTCAAAATTGAGTTTTAGAAATAACGAAACATGTGATTGATCGAGAGTGACAAGAAGGGCTCCTATTCCATAGCCATATTGATTGGATGTTGTGGTGCGAGGATTTAGGGGTTAAAAATAGAAGAATTCAAATATGTTTTAGAAAATATTTTAAACACCTTGAAAATCAAAATTTGAAAATCCCTTTTAATTAAAAATGGAGTCGCCACTTAGTTTTTGAGAAAAAACTAAGAAAAAACAAAAAATAGCCACTGCTCTTAAAAATGTTAACTAGAAAAAAGAGGATTCGGGGGTTAAGGTACGAATTGGGAAATGTGTTAGACATCTCGTTCGCCTAATCATATAGTTGACCTCTACTAACCATCATTGGTTCTTTAATATGATTTCTCAAATGCATGCAAGTAAAAAAAATTAAAAAAAAGAGAGAACATTCAAAATTAAATATGAAAAATACATAATATATGTACATAACACTTCAAAACAAATAAGTGTCAAAAATAAAATTATAAATCATGTGGCATGCAATTTCTATCTAAATGATACATGAAATATACCCACATACAATATTCACAAAAATAAACTAACTATCATTATTTAAATAAAAGGGCAAAATATACCAAAAGATGCTAAAATTACCTAAACATGCAATGTTACAAAATAAGCAAAATTATTCTAAGCATGATTTCAATAAAAGAAACTAAAACATGCATTAATATGATGAATTAGTAAAAGAAATGAGAAATGAAAAATAAAAGATGCATAAAAAGAATTCTTGAAGAAAGTTTATAAAAGAAATTTATGAAATGAGTTTTAGAAAAATATTATACTATAAAAGGAGATTCTAACTATTTATATTTACATTAAAAGAAAATAAAAAAAGAAAATAAAATCTATTTTTGAAAGACTTTTTATGATTTTTGGTTTAATAAAATAAAAGAGAAAAAAAATAAAATAGGTGCTAAAAGAGAAATTACACTAATATTGAGAGAAAAGGAAAAAAAATGGAATGCTAGAAGAAATTAATTTAAGCTAACATTAAAATGAAAGAAAAAAATTAGGATGGAACATAAAAAGAAAAATAAAGCTACATTGCCATAAAAAGAAAAGAAAAGACAAATTAGCATTAAAGATTACCTAATATTAAAAGAAAAATAAATACTAAATGGAGTATTGTAAGGAAACAAATAAAATAAAATACTAGAAAAAGAAATTACATTATTATTGAAAGAAAATACAATGAAATGGAAAATGAAAGCTATAAAAAAATACTAAGTTAAAAGAAAAACAAAATAGAGCATTAAATTAATGTTACAAGAAAAAAAAATGAAATAGAATACTAGTAAAAGAAAATTAAACTAACTAAAAGAAAAAAAAAATTCTAGAACATTAAATTAACATAAAAAGAAAAGAAAATAAATGAAACAAAATATTAGAATATAGGTGTAATATTGATAATTACAACAATTTTTATGTAAGTGCTTAGATTATAACAATAACGACATTATTTAGTCGTATTGTTCAAATTATGTTAGCACTAATTAATGATTGAATGAATTTAATACAAGTAAACAAATAAGATAAATAAGCTAAATAAGCTAAAAATTAAATTCAAACAATAATAAAGCGACTATGAGTAATGTAAGAGCATAATTGAAAATGAAATTATCAAAATAACCCGGCCACTCCAAAGAGGTAGAAAGTGGAGCTAGAAGGGTTGGGGACCCAAATAAGGTACCTAGATTGCGGAATTCTCAAGTCGGGAATGTGCTTCAATGGATCAATCCCCGGGTGGTGATCTAAGCAAGGCAGGCTTCAATGTAGGTGTTGGAGGTACGGGACTCGAAATTTCAGCAGGATTTCGGCATCGGGGCTCGAGATCACTCGATATATCGGCGGAGTCTCTCTCACTCAAAATTCGTACTGAAAACGTACGCTATGGTACAGTATTTATAGAATTTTTCAACCAATGAAATGTTGCCACGTTTTGGGACACGTCAGGTCATTTGGAGTTGGTGGTCGCCACAATGCAAGTTGGCGGTCGCCATATTTTTGGAAGGTTCCACAAAGTTCTATAGCGGTCGCCATGATGGAAGGTGGCGGTCGCCACTTTGGGCTACGATTTCTACAAAGTTATGTGGCCGGCGCCATGAAGGGAGTTGGCGGTTGCTTTACTTGGGCAGCAAGTTTCGATGGTTCGACACAATTTTATTGGTTCGAAGGTTCTAGGTTCAAATACCGAGCTTGGATCACTTCCAGAGGATTGTATCGAGGCCCCATTCCACTTGTTTTCATCATTGGATTCGCCTAAGATTAGGCGAGGTCAAATTGTGGTGTTTACAGTTGTCCCTCTTTGATATAACTTGTATAGCAACGCGTGAAAGAGGTTATATCAAAGACCCAGAGACAACAACCATTTGACCGAGCCGTCAATCTTAAGCCACAAACATGCAGGCATGCATATAATGTTGGTCGTACTCGAATTTTCATCGAGTTTCCTATGAAAATATATAAAATATGTAGATAGCACTCTAAATCAAAACAAATAAAATGATAAAATCCTAAATCTTATGACATGCAATTTTTAACTAAATGATACATGTTACACATACCCACATGCGATATTGCTTAAACAACCTAAATTAGCATAATTTGATTAAAAGAATAAAAATATGCTAAAGTTGCTAAAATTTATCTAAACATGAATCGCAAACAAAACGAGCTAGACTGTTCTAAACACAATTTTAAAGAAATTAACTAAAACATGCATATTGTCAAAATAAACTAGGTTAACATTAACATGATGAATTAATAAAAAAATAAGAAATGTAAAATAAAAAATATATAAAAGAGAAAAATGCTACATTAAAAGAAAGCCTATTTAACAAAAAAGTTTTAAAATAAGAGTTTTATAACAAAAGAGAATTTACAGATTTAAAAGAAGAGAAAAAGATTTGACAAAATATGAAGGGTAAAAAATGCTATTAATAAGAAAATCTAATTATTTACATAAAAGATGAAGAATAAAAAAAAGAACATTAAAAGACATCTTTATGATTTTGTGCTTTTTGTAGTTAATAGAAGAAAAAAAATATTATAAAAGAAAAGTTAAGAAAATTTAGTTATTAACATTTTACATTTTAAAAGATAAGAAAGTAGAAGAAATAGAAAGAATAATGGAGTATTTTTTTAAAAAAAATTATGAACTACTTCAAGATGAAAATTAACTTAAAATTTTTTTTTGTGATTTTTGGTTTTAACAAAATAATTAAAAAAATTGCCATAAAAAAATAAGACTATAGAAAAGAAAATGAAAAATAAATTTTTATAAGAAAAATGAATATTAATATTACAAGAAAAGAAATGCTAAATAAAATTTTTATTAAAGCTAATAAAAAATTAAAAGACTAGAAAAGAAAATTATACTAATATAAGAAAGAGAAGAAAAATGAGAAGAAAATGAAATTAAAATAATATTAGACTAAAAGAACATTTAAGCTAATATTAAAAGAGCATTTAAGTTGGTGCTAGCAAAAGAACTGAAATTAAAAG
>JAOTRH010210593.1:0-10903 GCA_034768845.1 Heliamphora exappendiculata | reverse complement strand
TGGAATTTTTTGAAAAAATTTTAAATTAAAAAGAATTAAAAAAATAAAATTTTAAGTTAAACACAAACAATAAAAAAATATTAAGACCGATGAAAACCCAACCAATTTTCTTGAATCGGTACCGGGTTTTCGATTCAACTGTGAGTTTGGACGATTTTCATTAAAAACACTAGTTTTTATACCTAGCCGGTGCAATGGGTTTAACTGGACCGTTGACCGGGCCGATTACTAGTTCAACCGGTTAAACCGGGCAATTCGGTCCGAGATTTAAAACATTAGTTGTAATAAATCAAATCAAGAAATGTTGCCTTACAAAATATTACTCTACATCCATAACATGAAAAAGAAAGTAGTCTAATTTGAATCGGGAAACACAAGTATTGTTTTTACTTCGATTAGAATTCTGATTCAGTAGGCCACAAGGACAAATTATGGGCCGTACTTTGATTTCACAGCGTATGAGTCAAGTAAGGTTAGATCCTATTTTAATGTGCAACGACTCTACTTCAGGTTATATCCCTCTTATGAGTCAAAAGAACAGGGCAAAGTTGAGAGAAAATGATGATCTCTACTCCTGAAATATAGAGTCGAGTCAAAAGCATTGGCTAGAGAATCGAGTGATCGATCACACGCGTTTCAGCAATGCATTATATGAAATGAAAAGAAAAATTGAAGATGGTCAATCAAAGATCAAAGATTATATGAGCCTGTCAAAATTATAAGAGCCTGTCAAACAAAGTAAAGGTGGGAAACCAAACAGAAGATCCTTCTACCTACCTAATATCTGAGTAATAGGCTAATGCACACACCGTATTAAAAGAGCTCTAGATATAGAGATAGTCAGAAAAGCCAATTTACCACCTGAGTCTATGGGTCGTGATTGTCAAATGCGACCGTCAAATGCTCACAGACGGCAGTGGAGAAATTTGCATTTAGGAAATATGGCCTCCACAGAATCCAAATCGTTCCACTAACTTGAAAGGCTCTTTAGAGGCCTTAACACAAAGCATGAAATTGAGTTGATGAAATTTTGGTGCCCCAATGAGCTTATCTATGTGCATAGGTCATCTGCATGTTGTCAGGACCAGGTGGTGCCATTGCCGAACCATACTGAGGACCAGGATCAGCAATGACTTGGACCTGCAATATAGAAAACACAAATAAGTGAGTAGGTGCATGCTCAAATTTTAGTCTAACACAAGTGCCTCGTATACATCTAGTTCTAGTATTTGGTACCATGGAAGTTCTGTTGATATTGCTGCAGCAGAAATTCCATTCGAGATGGACGTGTTAAAAACAATCATGACAAAAGGAACACTTTAAAACCGGGCCAAGGCAATGAGAAAATCTAGGAACACCTATGATCTGACATATCTACTGTCCCGACAGAGTTTTCTTAATAGCAAACAGAGGATATGCTCCCGATATTGCTGGATGACAAGCAAGGTATTAATAGCAGACCAAACATGGTGTCATTAATGCTGATGACTTTGGTCCTTTGATATGCTCATCAGCATCAGCATCAGCATCAGCATGATAGTTGGAGAAAGCTCTGCTTCTAAAGTACTTGCAAATGGAGTGTAGAACAAGAGAAGCCTAGAAGGTATCCATCCAATTAAAAGTAGTATCAATGAAAAATACTCAGCTAATTGCAAGTGATGTCAACCAACAATTTTCTAATTTAGCCTCCCCGAGACGTTAATGGGTTTGGCCACCAGTTCTTGTTCAACTCATCAGCAAATAATATGTTAACTGTTACGGATGCACATCTACTTGTGCATTGTGTGGGGGCTCTAAGAAGCCCTAACAGGATAGCAAAAAGCGTCCAACCAAGTTGAACAACATCTCAGTGTTCATACTCAGACCGGATTCTGAAAGCTGAAAATGCAACTCGGCAGCGGGACCAGAAGGGAGTAAAAATGCAGTTTTCCACTGTATGAAACTGGCATCCCTGAGGTGAAGTCCTACGAGTCACATTAGTCGGAGTCCAGAAGTAATAGTGGAAATATCTTATTTCCAAAAAAGATCAATCGACTTAATATGACAAAAGTTTTGAAAGATTGAAGATGGATTTTTCTCTAATGCTAGGGAAGGCAGCCTATAACCCATCGAATGATAGGCCTGATTTGAATAATTTCTGGTATTAGATTACAGTTGCAGCGGTGCAGAATGGGTCAATGATCAAGGAGCTTTATGGACTACCAAGAAATTGAAGGCTTCCTTGGTCTATGAAAAGGTGTCCAAACACTGTCAAAATCATTACCTCCAATTTAAGAGCATTTTCTCTATCTATTTTACATGTTAGGATCATTAACGCCCCTAGTTTTTTCCTTCCTACACCTTTTCTTAATACATATATTTCTTTTTTCAAAAAGATGCAAAGGAAGAAGAGGAGGAAGAAAGAAAGAAAGAAAAGTAAGGGACAAGACATCAACCATTACATTGAGGACCAAAGTAATCTATAAATCTAATTAACATATATGAGAAACCCTCGTTGGCTGAAAATGATATCCTTCATCACCTTAAAGGGAGGTGTAAGATTTGAGATCCAATTGGAATGTCTATACATGCACCTCTTACTTATTACGAATATAATAGTAATAACGGAATAAACTAAATTTATGTTGATTGATCTCCAATTTCACATCTACCTATTCTACCAACTAGTAACTATAGAACCTTGCAAATGAATCACCTTAACTCAATGCATTAAAAACTCATTTGGCGAAGACTAAGATGCTGATATCCATCGATAAATAACGATTCACATCAGAACTTGCTCACATTTACATTCAAAGAGTGTGCAAATCAGCCTATGATATAAAACCATGACAAAAGCCTAATTTCTTTGCATATCTGCTGCATGTAAGCTCATCTAAGTCTTTTTGACAAATTAATGCTAAAGCAAACGAGAAAGAAGAGCACATGCAAAACAAAACCTATGTCAAGGGAAAATGCCTTAGGCCCAACGAGGCCATTCAATCAAGACAAATATCATCACAGAAATTTAATCATGATCCAAAGTGATTAATTGTGTGAAAATTTTCATGTTCTGGTAAATAGTTCTGTGGCACCCTAAAGATGGTACAACCATCCTGAATAATAAACAAAATGACAACTTCAATTCAACCAACCTTGAAAAAGATACTTGCACTCTTTCTTCACTTAGCAAAGAAAACAAATTTTGCCTGCGTTCAATTGACTTTGATGACCTTAAAAAAGATACTTGCACTCTTTCTAGTTGGAAATTAAGATTCTGTTGTGTTTGGCAACGATTCTGAAAATGGTTTTCTCTTCTCAAATTAGTTTCTTGCTTTCAGAAAACTTTTTAATAAACTGAGTTTAAAAGAAACACTTTTCAACGAACACCATATTTATTTGTGTGTAAATGTCTTCTGGTTAGCAATACTAACTGATAACAATAGTTTCCCCAAAAAGATTTTCATAAAACTTGTTTCTAAAAACTATTTTCTGAGGACTGTACATCAAACAAGTCATATCATGCAACAGTAACTCAAAATCTCCAAATCACCCACCCCCAGACTGAAACTCGGTGGGCTGAACCCGAAAAACCTGAACCCAACATGATGAATTTTTGGGCTTGGACAATATTTTCCAATCCACATGCCAGGCTTAGGTTGAATTTTTCTAGCCCTTTAGCCTAGGCATGGTTAGAAGCATTGGGAAATTTAAGTCAACGTAAGCCTGACTCTCATAATATATATATGTGTTTGTGTGTGTGTGTGATCAATGAACATTTTCATTTTTCCCACTGCTGTTAAATGGATTTGAATGTATAGCAAACAACTATTCAACAACAATGCCAATCAAATCCTACATCACTTTTCTATTTCCCCCTCAACAGTTGCCAAACACTCCCTATGGCACCTGAGACCATACACGATTCTTGCGAGAAAGATAGGCAACAAAATTCTATATATGCATTGTGTCTGTCTTTACCATGGTACAATTGTTGTGAATAGTTGATAGTCACAAAATCAATTACTAATACTTGTGTTGCCACTTTTTTGTGATGAGTGTGATTTCCCTTCAAAAACTATTAAGGCTTGTTCATGGAGATTACACTAGTATTGCCAATGTTGCTAGCCAAGGTTTGATTGGATAAGACATCCACTTCAAAGCTTATGAACCCCACAACAATCAAGGAATTTTGGCTGAAAGGAAGGAATACATGCTGTGAATTTGGTCTATTTTTATATTAATCTCAAGTTTACATGCTGCTTGAACAATTTTACTGTGTTTCTTAATGTTTCACAAGTACCGAGTATTTTGGTGAGCTTTCAAATTGCTGGACATGGATATTTAAATGTATAGATTGAGGCATGGCATGCAGTCTATACAGTCTATATGGTCTCACCTTTGTCTATCTTGTTCTTCTTTGATTTCTACGTGTTACTCTGTACACAGATCTATAAACCAATCTTTAAGCTCAACGCCTGTTCTAATAAGCCCAAATTTCCTGTCATTGGTGACCAAACCCTGTAAGGTCAAAAGAACAAAATAAATCCTTGACGAACCTGGTTTGCTTCTCTGCTTTGTCTCCAAAACCTAGCCTACCAAGCCCTATTCAATCATAACAATTTCCCAGTTGTTTAGTCTATTTTCCACGCAAAAGTATATGCTTACTTGCTGCCTTCAATCTTCAGCAACATATTCTCTTATAATCCAGGAGCTTGACATATCAAAATTGGGCCGTTCCTTTCCTTCACTAAACCCCACAATGTATCCCGTATTGACAAGCTCCCTACAAACCTATCCCGCCATAAAACCCAATTGCAAGCAGCCAAGTTCTTCTGAATTTTCTAGTTTCTCCTACATCAATCCAACAAGTACAATTTTGAATATGCACCACAATCAGGTAAAAGAAGACACACACACACACACACACACACACACACAGAGCAATCAGCACATACCCGATGAGTAGCATAAGGATCAGGATATGAGCTGTTTCTGTAAATTGCGGCATATCCAGGACCTGCATACGAACAATTCCCACAAGTTCACTGTTTGGATGTGCTAAACCACTCAAATTCTGCTCACATTAAACATTGCACTACAACAAGCATAGCTAAGAAAAATCATGAGGAGTTTGAGATAAATTACTTGCAGTTGCTGCTGCAGCTGCCCTTGCTCTCTTCTCAGCATTAGCAAGTTCAGCATGTAGTTTCTCAATTTCACGAGCCATGGAGATCATATTTTTCTCGATTGCCTGACCTTGTTCAAGGTTACCAGCATGTGCCTTTTTCTCACATTCAATGGCAGCCCTGTTCGCAATCGTAAAGCCGTTGATACCACTCAAAGTCTCAAACAAATCAGAAAAGAAAGGTCAAAATGGGCAGAGGAATATATATTGTGCCAAACCCCAGTTACCTTATATAAATCCCTCTATGGGATGTATTAGTTCAAGTGTTCAACACCAAATGTGCAATCAATGATACAACATTTTAGTTGAGTCTAAGAAATTGGTTTTTTCAAGTGGATTGGAGCAGCTTCGTTATCGCATCCATGCAAGTGAAGGGCCAGTCCTCCTACCACGAACCTATCCACTCCACTTATCTAGTGCATCGAGGCGAACATCTGAGGTACTGATCCATACGTGACACAACAACTTTGATCTAATTTTATGAAATGTATGAATTGATTGAGGATTTCATAAGATGTACTTAAATCTTTCAAAATAACAACAAAAAGTAGCACCACCGCTAACCACAGCTACAATGGTGTATATATGCATTCTATAGAAAGACAATGATAAGTTGTATATAACCTTCCTCTTTGGATTTCCTGGTGCATCGTATCAATCTCAGATTTGATCACAGGCAATTGCTGCAACTCCGAGCGGATCCTCAAAACGTCACCGTCGATCTGTTTCAACTTCGCAGTGAGCTCTTGCCGCGCAGCGATCAGTTTATGTGCATCGGCCCTCACCTCAGCCAGTTCGGCGTTAAGAGCATCGATCGAGCGGACCTCGGCCTCCATCTTCAGTGATCGCTCGTAGACCTCCCGCACCTGAGCGTCTCTCTCAGCCTTGACGTCGGCGGCCGCGGCCAATAGGTGGTGGAGCTCCTGCTGAGTGGCGGCGAGCTCCTGTTTGAGCGCGACGTGGGTGGCGGCAAGGCGCTGGTTGTCGACGAGGAGGGATTGGACCTCGCGGTGGCGGGCGGCTATGCGTTCTTCGACTAGGGAAGGGTGGGAGCCGGGGGAGGCGGAAGGGGGAGGAACGGGGGCGCGGTGGAGGATGCGAGGGTCCTCGATTAGGGCATGGCGACCGGGGAGAGGTGCTCTTCCTAAGGGCATGTCTCGGAGTTTTAGGGCATTTGGTGACTGGTAGTTTCTCCCGGCCATCTCTACCCCCACTCCCCTCTCTTCCTCTCTCTCTCTCTCTCTCTCTCTCTCTGCTTGTGTGCCGCCAAGTCCGTGCCCACTGGCTTTGTCGGTTATCGCCGGCGAGACCCTGAGAGCGATCCGAGACAGCTATTGGCCGCCGATGTGCGTTTTTTTCGGGGGAGATTCTGAAAGCCCGTTTGTACGTTTATGCTTAGTGTTTTTTATTTGGGATAATTAACCTTACTTTTTTTTTAAATTTAAGTCTATTGGGATTTGTTTTGTAATTTTTGAAATTACACTAATTTTATCTGAGATTTAATTTTTAACATCAATTACACATAACTGTTAAAAATTTCGTTGAAATTTAACAAAAATCGTCAATTTCAACCTAAAATCACAATGTTCACCCCAAAATTGCCATTCAAACGATATTTTTTTCCCAAAATCACCATTTTCATCTCAAATTTCAACAAAAAGGGTGGTTTTGAAAAGACTAATTTTGGGGTGAGAATGTTAGTTTTGGGAGAAAAATATGATTTGAATAGTGATTTTAGGTTGAGAAATGTAATTTTGGAGTGAGAGTGACGATTTTTGTTAAATTTTAATAAAAATTTTAACAGTTTGGTGTAATTAATGTTAAAAATTAAATCTCATGAAAAATTAGTGTAATTTCATAGATCACAGGAGAGATCCCTGTAATAAGCTTAAATTTTAGGGGAGGTAAGTGTAATTATTTATTTTTATTTTTATTTTAAAGTTTTTTTATAAATTATAAATAAAAATATGTTTAACAGATACTTTTACTTTTTAGAAAATAAATAATTTTTAAAATTTATTAAATTCTTGTAATAGAAAAAATATATTTTTACTTATTTTGTAAATAAATTTTTATATCTTTTTTTTTATCACCACTTTTGGCTATTACCTCTAATTATCATATTCGGTCACCATCTCTAACTACCACATTTATTATTTTTGACAATCACATTCGACTACTACTTACGAACACCATCACTGCTTCTTGTTATTATTATCGTTAAATATCTTCGATTATTATTTTTGACTAGAATTTTCGACGACTACCGTCGTTCACGATTTTTAACTAATACTTTTTAAATATTTAAGTTGTGTTTGTGTTGCTGAAAATGATTGCTTCTAAATTGTAGCTGAAAAAAATTGATTGTAGTTTCTAGCGTAAGTTTAAATGTTTGGGAGGGATTTTAGACTGTGGGTTTTAAGTTTTGAATTGTATTTAAAAAAATGGTAACGGTGGGCAAATTACATAGATGCCTTTTTGTCCTGTTTGTTCATTTTTGGCGACAAAAATTGACTCACATGCATCAATCTCCGTGCACACCCCGTCTAGCTGCCAAAAATTGACCCCATGCTATTCAAATTAAGGTTGCCAAAAATTGACCCCATGCTATTCAAATTAAGGTTGTGTTTGCCAAACACAATTACAAAAAGAGTAATAAAGATATGATAGACAACAAGTTAATATAATCGCTTGTTCATTATTATAGAGTTACCCTCTAAATGTATAAACACATAACATATGTGTATTGATTAGAAATACTACATCAATATATTAACATAACGTTCTCTATTTATTAACAGTTTATTTAGATTGGGTGATTTAAAAAGAAAAAAAAAGTAATTGTGTTATCACTCCAATTACTTATTTGAATAATTAAAGAGGAGAGAAATGAAGAAAAAAAAAATAGATTTAATTATCACTTAGAATTATCTTTTTAAATCTCCCTAAAAATAGAGAAATTTAAAAAGAAAAGGATAAATTACATTGATTTCTCTTGAGATTCAATAAATATCAACCACCACCCCTGTAGTTTTGAAAATGTCACTAATCTTCCATCTGATTTAGTTTTTGTATCAAATTAGTCTAATCGTTAAATTTTCGCTCAGTTGTGCCTTATTTGGCATATTTTTCGAATACATTTTTATGATCCAATCTGTTCATTACGTAGAACTCGTCAAGTTTGTTTATATGTAAAAATTCAAAGTTATTCGATATCTATAGTTAAGTGATTGAATAAGTTCTCATAATAAATAAATAAATAAAAATTATAATTTTAAAAAATATTGTTAAACAAATGTTACTCAATCATTTAATTACATGTATAAGATGAATTTAAAATTTTATTTGTTAAATAAACTCGATGAGTTCTACGTAATGAATGGATTGAATTATAAAAATTTATTCGAAAAATACACCAAACAAGGCACAATTAAGCAAAAATTTAACAGTTAGACTAATTTGATACAAAAAGTAAACTAAATGAGAGGTTAGTGACATTTCAAAAACTACATAGGTGGTAGTTAATATTTTAGTGAATTTCATGAGAGATCAGTGTAATTTATCCAAAAGAAAAAAAGTTAATTAAATAATTAGAGTAAATTACACTTATCTCCAATGAGATTTAAGTTTATTACATAGACCTCCTATGTGGTCTTTGAAATTACACTAACTTTCATTAAGATTTAATTTTAACATCAATTGCACATAACCCTTAAATTTTCAAACAAATTTTTATAATTCAATCTGTTCATTACGTAGAACTCGTCGAGTTTGTTTAGCAAGTGAAAATTTAGATTCATCCGATATTTATAGCTAAGTGATTGAATAAGATATCCTAATACATAAATAAATAAAAATTATTCAATCACTTAGTTACAGATATCGGATGAATATAAATTTTGACATGCTAAACAAACTCGATGAGTTCTACGTAATGATCGAATTGGATCATAAAAATTTGTTCGAAAATATAATGGTTGGATGCAATTAATGTTAAAATTAAATCTAAAAAAAAATTAGTGTAATTTTAGAAACCACATGGGAGGTCCCTGTAATAAGTTTAAATATCAGGAGAGATAAGTATAATTTACTCAAATAGTTAAATACTTTATTTTGTACTGCCACTATTAACCCTAAAAATAAATACATTAAATACTTTAATTAATTTTAAAATAGAATTAGTTCAATAATATTATATAAGAGGCATTTTCCTTTTCTTATTGAAATTAACCAAACATAATAAGAAATAAATGGTAATATTTTATCTTCTATTTATTCAATCAAAATAGAGATAAAATTATCTCTTTTATTTTTTCCTTTATTACTTAAGTAACATTTTTTTTTCTCCCTCGTTTTCCAAACTGGCGGTAAATAACTGTTTGCCTTTCCCAACCCACAATCTCTATAAACCACAACAATTTGAAACCCCACCGCCATAATCCCCCAAAAGGCTAATATGTCCGGAGGAGTCGAAGATCCAATTTCTCTCTTTTGCTCCCAGATCGAACTCAGAAGGTGACTGCCGTGTCTCTATTACTAAGCCTAATCCGGTTCCTTATTCACTTTTATTCTCGTTTCTTCGGCTTCTCGTCTCACATTAGGTTTTACATCTGCGGACTCTGTGCAGATTCGACGACGGAACGCTACGAATTCTTGAATCGCTTCTAGTTTCCAAAGACGTGAAATCGTTGCTTGAAGTCCGGTCGAACTTGAAAGATTTCATGAGACGCGAATCTTTCTGTATTATTCGCGAAATCGGAGACAAATCCGTCGAGCATAAGCTTTCAATTTTTGAATTTCTGGTTCGGGCATTTGCCGTTGTCGGCGATATCGAGGCACATTCTCCGATTATTATTCATCTTTTAGTGTTAATATTAATGTATACCCTGCATTCATATCTATGATCAATCGTGGAAGTTCTTCATTTTTTAACCCGATTTTCATTGATCCATTTGCCCTAGCACAGTATGCGTGCACTGCTATTGTTTTCTGTCTTCTATATTTAGGCACATACACCATAACTCCGATTATCATTCATCCTTTAGTGTTAATATATACCCTACATTCATATCTATGATCAATCCTTTACGTTCTTCTTTTTTTAATCCTGATTTTCATTGATCCATATGCCGTGGCACCATATACGTGGACTGCAATGTTTTTTCTGTCTTGAAATTAATGCAAGCACGTGGCTGGTACGAATTTTGGCCTTCTCTTAGTTGCTGAGTTTAGTTAGCTTTGTTTATTAGTGGAGGACAAAATTTAACAAGAAAATGAAGTCCAGCATTGCTAAGAAAACCTATCTATCAAAATGGTTTATGAATAACATATAAAAGTGATTATCCTTGATTGACATCCCTTGACTGAGACATGTATTTCATTAATTTGAAGATTGATTTTTGAAGGGAATATGATCTCTTCTAGTGCAAGTATTTTTAGTTTTGATTGCTTTTGATGGCTACTTACATGCAACACAATGTTAATTCAATTTTTTTTTGGTAGTATTTGTGTACGCTACCCTTGCCATGATATTTTTACTGTATATATTGTTGGAATCTGTGAATTTCATTGGCCATTGAAATCCAAATTTCAATAGTTTTGGACCAATTACAATTGAAATGGCCATTCAAGTGCAATTGGAGCATGGAAACCAACAGCTATAAGTGGCTATTGATTTCCAGGGATGAACCCTCCATAATGAAAGATTCAGATGGTTCTTTCTTCACTCAGAGAAGA
>JAOTRH010210582.1:0-10903 GCA_034768845.1 Heliamphora exappendiculata | reverse complement strand
TTGGTCGGCGAAAGTTTACGCTTTCTGCAACCAAATATAGATTGGTCGGCGAAAGTGTATTCTTTTCGCGACCAAATACATTTTGGTTTGTGAACGTATATATGTTTTGCGACCAAATAAAACTTGGTCGGCAAAGATGTGTACGTTCAGCGACTAAATTTTATTTGGTCGCAGAACGTTTGGTTGGCAAAAAATGCTTGAATCAAAACGACGTCATTTTGGTTCTCTTCTATACTATTATTAAAAAAAAAACTCTCTATTTTGGTTTGTCAAAACCAATCATATTTTTTTGTTCCAAAACTACCTATATAATAGTTTAGATTTTAATTTTAAAATTAAAAATTTATAGGAGTAGTTATATAACTACCAAAAAAATACTTAATAATAATAATAATAAATAAAAATCTCTTGTCTTGTACTATTGTTACGTATATTTAACTATTAAATATAAATAAACTTACACTCTCCAAATAACTATCTAGCTCTTAATAACTTTTATACATATTTTAAAAATATATAAATTTTTAAAATAAAAAAAATCTAACACTATTAATTATTAAAAAGGAATATTAAACTCACATCATGAGGCCCCAAGTCTAGTTATATATATGTTTAGGATAATAAATTTAATTTGATAACTTCATGAATAACATTTTCAACAAGAGGCAGTTTCTGAGCAACACTAGACAAGAAAGGCCAGTTTGTGAGCACTTAGATTATATTTAGGAGCCAATAAACTCCATTTGAATATTCACTTGAGGAAAAATATTAGTTTTAAGATAGTGTTTACACGTTCTCAATCTCATAAGCTATTTCTTTTCTATTTTATATTATTTACATATTTTATTATTTTTTGTATATTTATTTTTATATTATTTACACTCATTCAGTAATTAAGAAAATGGAAAATTAATTAATTTTGATACTCAACTTAAGGAATGTATGAATATTAATTAATTTTGATACTCAAGTTTGGGTTGATTAATTGTTTTGTTTCATGTGCCTAGGATGTGACAAAATCCATACATATTTCAGTACGACTACTAGCATCATTACAATAGTGGTCAATGATCACACTTGTAAAATTAAAAAGATTATAATTTTTAAAAAAATGTGATTAAAAATTTAATTTCAGTTTAATGGATAAAATATAATTGTATATATATTATCACAGTTATTAATAAAGTATGATATATTATATTTTTTTAATCACAGTTTTCTTCCCAAATGTGCCCAAATGTGATTAAAATTATTGTAAGCAATATGTTTTAATTGGTAAGCCCCGATCCACGCCCTCTCATCCCTTGATCCCAAGAAACCCCCCTTCTCTTTGTGTCGCACCCTTTCAACGCCGGCCGTTGGTCTTCTACCGTCAGTGCCATTCGATCGTCTTCTACCATCGGTGCCTTTTGATTGTTCTTCTACCGTCGGCATCGTTAGATCGTCTTTCACTGTCGGCGCCGTTCGTTCATCTTGTACCGTCGCTACGCCGTTCGTCTTCTACCGTCGTTGCACCTTTCACGAAGGTTGATCGTCTTCGGCATGCGCCTCTCATTCTGTTCGTCTTCAGCCATTCATCTTCTACTACAAGCGCCTCTCTCTCCTCTCTCTCTCTCTCTCTTTCCAAAGAAGAAAAAACCCCTAAAAGTGCCGTTTACCCACAAGTAGATTCACTTTGATGTTCGGAAAATAGATTCAATTAAGCGAACGACATGAGATAAGGGTCCGTCCATGGTGTTCCAATTGCTCCATCTTCCCTAGTTGGGATGCCTAGCTATCTTCCACCTGGACAGGTGACTGCTCTGCATCCATTTGTTATGCATCAATAGAGGGTTCCTAACTCTGTGCCATCACATATTACTCAATCCCCTGTTAACCATTTCACTCTGTACAAGCAATTTCATCCATTCAACATTGGAAGAACCAACAGGAGTAAGCAAATGGAAATCTTATTTTCTTCTCATTGTTTATGTTTATGAAATTTTTGTCCTCAATACCTATTCTTTCTTCTTTTGTGCAGGCTGCATAAGAAAGTTTGTAGGTTCCAACTCAACCAATATCCTCCATCCCAAACTGAACAGAACTTTTTGTTGAGTTCAGATACTAATTATGAGTTAATTCGTAGGCAATCTATGGAAAAATTGAGAGAGTAATTGAGTTGGTTGCCTTTTAAGACAATTTAGGAGCAATTGGGAGCAATTGACACAACATTTCTTGTCACGCTCTAAACTCCGGATCACGTGAAACACCCAAAAACAACCACATAAAACACCTAATCCGATCTTTACTTACAAATTAAAGTATACATGCATTTAATATATCTGCCAAAAAGGCTTACAGAACACAATTCCAACACTGATAACATGTTATAAGCGTACATAATCCAAAAAGAACAAAAAGGAAGACTACAGATCTTCCATCTCTCCAGCAACCCCGAATCAACCCGCGTGACCAGTACATGAAAAATATTTCAAATCCTACATCGTGAGTTAAAGCTCAGCAGAACCTAGACAAACATGAAGACATAAGCTAAACATGCTAGGAAAACAATGTGCGGTATTTCACTTCACACGAGCCTTGAAAATGGTTTTATATCCCAACTCATACGAGTCTCAGGAGAAAATATTTGAAAAATGATTTTTATATCACTGCTCATGCGAACCTCAAAAATAGTTTTGATATATATACTACAATACTTTACCAGCAAAGATAGACTCCTACGAGTCGAGACTCTCACGAACTCCACATGCAGTACGTCATTTACATAATGCAAAACATGCAAAATTAACATATGTCTTCACGGGGTAAACCCGTAGGACCATATACGCCCTCAATATATATATATATATATATATATATATATATCTTCATGTTCTTTCATCATAGGATCAATATCCGCCTGCCCTCAATATATATCTTCACGAATTTTCACCATAGGACCAATATCTGCCCCAACTAATGTATCTTTACAGACTTTCACTGAGGGACCAATATTTTCCCCAACATATACTTGTAAAACTAGAGTTTTAATCAATGCAACACATGCATATATAAAATCAGAACTTTAGGTGCACGGTGACCACACAAGGTCACATAAAATCACACATAACCACACATCTGTCCTACAACATGCTTGAATAAAACTAGAGTTCTATAAGCACATAATCACGTATGATAACCACATTCCACATAACGACGCCACACAAGCTATTACAACATCACCTGCCACACACCCAACACAACCATCAACATACAAAACAAGGCTTACCCTAAAGGCCAACTCTAAACCTCCCACAAAACGGTTCTCACCAAACCTCATCTTTTCCCAAACTACCTTTTAGAAAAGAATCATAAACCCGAACATGCTACGCGCCCCACGATGTATAAACATCACGTTTCCCAGACCACATCATCCCCGAGGATGATAACAGGGAAACCAACCACCATGGCCCTACTACGACCAACCCGAAACAAGAAATGACCAACACCCCTCTTCATGAGTCCAATCAACATGTACCACAGTCTCAGCTTTGTAGCATGACTTCACCATGGTCATTTTTGGTTTGAGGAATTAACGTGATTGGAAATATCACACCTAAAGCTTGAAAGGGGCATGAATTTATCCCCATGGCTATCGACTATTTCACAAAGTGGGTTGAAGCCATCTCTTACTCTATTCTGAAAGCCTCCCATGTAGCGAAATTACTAAGGAAAATCTCATTTGGCGATACGGAGTTTCGCACGAGGTTATTTCTGGTATTGGTTTCCACTTTTAGGGAGAAGTTTTAGACCTCCTAGAAGAATATCGAATAACAGCTCAGAAGTCTTCTCCATACAGGCCACAGATTAATGGGGCCTAGAAGTGTCCAACAAGAATGTGAAGAAAATTTTGCAAAAAATGATAGAGATGAGCAAGAATTAGCCGAAAAAGCTACCATTTGCACTCTGGGGATATCAAATGTCGATCACGACTTTGACTAGAGCTACGCCATATGCATTAGTCTATGGAATGGAAACAGTCCTACCCATAGAGTTAGAAATGACGTCTTTAATAATAATGGCCCAGAGCAGTGTTTTAGAGGTGGATTGACAGAGGGATAGGTTTGAAGAACTAATGTTTCTTGATGAAAGAAGACTCAAGGAACTATTTGACATTCAAGGATATCAAAGAAGGATAGCTCGAGAGTTCAATAAGAAAGTTAAGTCTTGAAACTTGAAAGAAGGCAACTTGGTGCTCAAAGAAATTTGGGCTCCAATTTTTGACCCAATGGGCAAGTTCAAGCATAATTGGTCCAGACCTTATCTTATCAAGATTGTAATGTTAGGAGGAGCCGTCATTCTTATGAATTTAGATGTGAATGTCTTGTCTACACTAACCAATTCAGATCAGCTCAAAAAGTTTTACTCTTGAGGGAGAAATGAGAATAAAAAAAAGCTCGCTGGGATGAAAATCAAAAAGGCGATCCATGCAAAGGTTAAAGCAGCCCTGCAAGGCAAAAAACTCGAAAGGGCGACTTTATCAAAAGTTAGGGTAATAAAAAAAAGAAGAGTGTCAATACCCGAGTGTAACCCAAGCCGAAATTACGTTATGGCCTAGTGCTCCCTCTTTTGGGATACATAGGTAGGTTCTGTTTGAAGTTTAGCCCAGATCTTTGTTTAAGCTTTTTTCTATAATCATGTTCTAAGTAATTGATCAGTGCAAATGCTTTCTTTAATTTGAATAATATTTTAAAAGTCATCATGAACTAAAAATGGAGAAACTTTCATTTATAAGATTTACTAATTCAGTTTGATTATAAAACAAGAGAGGCTAGCAAGTCCTCATCATTTTCCTAAAAAAGCTAAAAGGAAGAAAACAATAAGATACTAGAGTACAACTAAGACGAGTCAAGTCCTCATTCTTTTCGCATCTCCTATTGGCTTTGCCTTGCATTTCAACTCCTCTCTTAGCCAAGCTTTATAATCCTTAGAGAGTCTACTCTCAAACTTGTTGTAGACTTGCAACGTCAACTGAGAAGCCCAAGTCTTCTAATACTAGCCCAAAAAGGGAGCTTGATGAGGAGAATTGTATATGTGACTCAAAATGGCATCAGGTCTCACTTGATTATATCCAAACTGATGGAGGATCTAGTATGGATAATAGAAGGTGGTAAGCTTCATGCTAACCAATAGGATTCCCAGGTGATCCATGGTGGCAATATTCATGAGTGAAATTTTCAACCAGGGGCATTGCTAACAAATATCCTCTCCAGCTAAAGAGTTCATAAAGTCTTTCCAAGCAGCCTTAGTAGAGCAAGAACAGTTAACCCGACTGTGAACAAATAACTTCACACTATAGTTATTAGTTATGGGCTTCCCAAGCATGTTTACCTTCTCCATCAGCTAAACTTGAGAGAATATAGAAAAAAGAGAGTTGGGTAAAAAAATAGAAAGAAAATGAAGAAAAAAGAAAGTCGAGTAGTAACATGAGCGAGAATATAGAAAAGGGAAAGCAGAGTGAGTATCTTCAGCAATGAAGCACTGCCTGCAAAAAAAGGAGCACCCTCAGTATGAACTGCATCAAGCCCAAAAATACCAATAAAAATACCAATAAAAAATGGGCCACATCCACCAATGTGGAGCTAGCTCGACCCTCTTGAATCTAATAGGCCACATCCACCAATGTGGAGCTAGCTTGACCATCCAAAAATACCAATAAAAAATGGGCCAATAAGCAAATGCCAAGAGCATAACAACTGTAGAGACCCAAGACATTTTCATTTTACGACTAATTAATTTGTTATAATTAAATCACTAGAAGAAAACTTCAATGATTAATAATATATATATATACGGGTGCATTGGGTATGTTGACACATCAGAATATTAGATTATGACAAATTTTGTGTGGTAGGGACTCTTAACCATGTAATTCAAACTCTTATTAATTAAGTTGAGATTGGAAGTGAGTTCTTTTATAGAAAACAAGGCATAACCCATTAATTTGTTAGTTCCATGAAACCTTGAGAGTTCTAGAGGATTTGTAATGGGCAAAACAAAATAGGGAGTTCCCACACTAGGCCCACTGTCGGTGCCTTCTTTACCTCTTCTTCTCCTTCTTTCTTTGTTGCTTGTCCTTGTATGGAAAGTATGAGTGACCTCTAGAAGATTCAAGAGGGAAAAAGGTAGGGAAAAATATAAAAGGGCCCAAAGTTCTTCCGAACTCCCGCCGGCGTCACTACCTCTTTTTCACCTTCTTCTTGTTTCTTTTCTCTGCTTTCATGGGTGATCAAGTGAAATTGGGATTTTCTAGTGGTATCTAGAAGGAAAGGGGTTGGAACCATAAACATGGAAGAGATTAAGTTTTCCCTCCATTACCGCGCCTCTGGTTCTTCTTCTTCTCTTCCCCTGTTCGTTCTTTTCCATGGATTTAAATAGTTGTGAGCTTGGGAAATAATCTAGAGAGATAGCCAACAATAGAATATAAACCTAGGAAGCCTCACTCTTATCCTCCACTTGCCGAACTCCCTTCCTCTGCCTCTATGTCATTTTTGTGCCGCCATTGATGGCGAGCCCTAAGCTTTGAAAGCAAGTTTATTTTCAGCAGTTGGTGGATTGAGACATCAATTCGGAGGCCACCAGAGAAGAACTAAGGTATAATAAACTAATTCGAAGCTTCATGAAGCCACAACGCAAACTGGCCCGAAACTTAAGATGCCAAAGCTAAAGAGTGGCCAAAACCTTGAGGTAGCGAATATGGCAAAATTTCAACACGTTGGCTATACAAAAGGTAGGATTTAGACTAATTTCAGTGAATTATGTGATTTGTGTTGATTTTCTATGGAGTAATTGGAACCCTAGGTCTTTAATGGAAAAATCAAAGCTTTATTCTAATAATATACGTGAAGTCTTGAAATACCTTGATGAAAATTGAAATTAAGAAGCTTAATGATATGGAATGTGTAGTTTAATCTATTAAAACTCGATTCTCTTGAAAACTTGGATGATAAGTGTAGTATTAATTCTTAAAGATAATGGGTTATTCTTAAATGTTGAAACAAAGCGATTTCATTGATCTTGTGGATATTTTAGAAACAATTGAACCACTAAAGTGTAATTTGAGCCTCATGATTAGTTAGTTCGCAATTTATAAGCTAAATTGAAATCTAATTGAGAATACTTGGAAAGTTAAGGGGATGCAACAATTGACACTATTGACTTGGTTTGAAAATGAAACAACATGACAACTAAAGAGTGTGTTTGTCATGACCCCGACTCTGAGGCACGTGAACCACACTCGAAAACTCAACTTTACAGAATAATCGAGGAGACTCCTTTTTATAAACCCTATTCGTGGTTAAAATCTTCTTTAAAGAAAAACACTTGAATGTAATTCGTTTTAAAAGAAGTTTCTTTGCAAGATTTCAAAAATAATCCAAGTATAATTCTTAAAAATTTTGCAAAGTTTTCTCTGTTTTTCGTACTATCCCAAATTTTTCTGAACACCTGTTAAACTCAAATAATCATTTATACTCTCGCATCGCCTGGATCTCAAGTCCCAAAATACAATCAAAACTATTTACTAAATGGAAGTTCACAAATATTTAGAAACATACATGCATTATACATTTAAGGCTTAATTCATTTCTCATAATAATTATAGTCATCCGTGAATTTACAAAAACATTACAAATTCCATAATACTAGATGCATCACTTTAAAATTTCAAATTTACAAACAAATATCTTTCCTACTTCATTTAATTTAGTCTCTAACCAGACTTCATGTCGCATCTCTTCCTTCTTCTTTAAACCTATAAAATGCTTGATACAACTAACGTGAGCCGAAACTCGTAGAATAAAGACTAATAAAAGTGCAATGCATGAATTGTGAGGTGTGAATGGCACATTATTATGCAATCACATTCAAATCACTTTTACATTCAAATCACTTTATAACCCATTCTTACCCCTCATCCCTTCATCCTTTATTTGTTCAATCTTAACTCTTTATTACTAAATCATAAACATTCATTTCAATTCATCTTACCTTATTCTCATCTCATTTGCATTTTCTTTAACATTTTATCTTTAATTTCTTTTCCACATTTCATTTTTTATTGGGTCCTTAGCTCCTTCTCATTCAAAACATAACATATCCTCTTTCCTCTTTTTCTTTATTCTCTTTAATATTATTTCTCTCTATTTTGGAATAATTACACTTACCTCCCATGAGGTTTAAGCTTATTACAGGGACCTCCCATGTGGTCTTTGAAATTACACTAACCTCTCTTGAGGTTTAATTTTAACATCAATTTCACCCAAATTGTTAAAATTTATGTTAAAATTTAACGAAAATCGCTCTTTCCACCCCAAAACCACCATTCAAACCACCTTTTCTCCCTAAAACCACCATTCTCACCCAAAAATTACCATTCCCAAAACAACCATTTCGTTGAAATTTGGGGTGGGAAGGGTGGTTTTGGGGGAAAAATGTGGTTTGAATGGTGATTTTGGGGAAAAATGTGGGGTTTGAATGGTGGTTTTGGGATAGAATGGGTGATTTTCGTTAAATTTTAACGAAAATTTTAACAGTTAGAGTGCAATTGATGTTAAAATTAAACCCCGTGGGAGGTTAGTGTAATTTTAAAGACCACATGGGAGACTCCTATAATAAGCTTAAACTTCAGGAGAGGTAAGTGTAATTATCCTCTCTGTTTTTCTTTAGCTCCTGCATTCATTTTCATTCTGTTTAATCAATAACTAAAAACTAACTCATCTCTTACCTATTATATAATCATTAACTTTCTTTTCCATTCTTCATTTTTTTAAATTTACATTTCACTTTCATTTCATTAATCAAAATACTAAACCGATGTAGGCAGCTTATAGAAATCCCTCCTTATTCCCCCAATTGGCTACACGAAGCCATTGGGTAATAGATAACTCTATAACTCACCACTACATTCATCTGAAACCAACATCGGGTGCAGCTTATAGAAATCCCTCCCTATTTTCCCAATAAACTACGCGAAGCCACATTTCTTACAATTCCAATCATAACTCTTTGTTTATCAAATCAAAAAGACAAATTTAATATTTTCCAATCTCATATTCCATTTTCACCCAATTTTACTCTTTTAGATTATATTAGTACTTACTTATAATTGTACAATTATCTCGTATCTTTGTCTAACCTTCATAAATTTGATTTGAAACTCAACACACTTAATAAAAACTCATCAATTCACAAGTCGCATAGACGTACAACCCAAGTTTTTAACATATTTGGAGTTCAATAAATTAAATAACACATATTTGATCTATCTCAAGCTTTTTAACTTCAATTATTATTTAGGTGTCACTAATCTTCAAATCAAGACTCAATTCATCTCCTATGTTCGAAATTCAACAAATTTAGGATTTCTTAAATCATTAAGCCCAAACAAAAATTTGATACACTCCTCTTGTCACATCTACTCAAGTTGTGACACCCTGACCTGTTTTCTTTTTTTGCATTTTTTCATGCGTGTTTGTTGTTTTGTTTCAGCATGTTTATATGCATTTATATGCATGTTTAGATTTAGATATGTATGTGGGGTTGGTTCCCGGGACTGTTAGGCGCTGTGATGCAGGTTTAAAAAAAAAGAAGATATTTTCGTGGCCTATAAATATTTGGTGTTAGATATTTTCAAAACTTCTCAGCTAAGTTTTCTCCAGTTTTTCTTTGCCTTCTCTCTAACTTCTCGGGGTCCCGAGGCTCAATTTTTGACGATCCAACTGCTGATCATTGTTATTGGCATCGTGGTCTACACATTCATCTGGACAAAATTTCATTCTGACGAAGCTCGATTTTTCACGCGGATCAAGGCGTTGAGTTTTTAACTCAATGAGGTAGGATCCTAAACTCTAATGTCTTATAAGAGTGTTACTAGTAATCGTGTGTAGTTTTACCGTTTCAAAATGCATGAAAATTGCTTTTTGTTTCAAAGGTCGGGTTTTGGTTTTAAAACCAATTTTTGTCAGTTTTGGTTGGATGAAATTGTGTTTCGGGTGTTTCTTTCAAGGTTTTGGTGTTAAGCTTGGGTATGTGTATATTTGAGGGTGTTGGATGAGAGTTTGGAGGCTTCATTTTGGGTTCGAGAGGGCTGGAACAGTGGCTCAAAAACTATTTTCGTCGGGGGTTAGTCGACTAAACAGCGTTGTTCAGTTGACTGGATCGTGATTCTTGGGGTTCAGTCGACTGGACCTGGGAGGTCAGTCGACTGGGTTGTTTTTGTTTATTTTTTTGGTTTTCTAGTGTGTTTTCAGTCGACTCGCCATGTGGGTTCGGTCGACTGAATTGGTCCTGTGTGGGTTTTTGGTGGTTTTGTTGCTCGTGTGGTGGCCTCTCAATCGATTGGGTTATGGGGCTCGATCAACTGTTCTCCTCTAGTGATTTTTTAGTTGATTAGATTATGAGGTCCTGTCAATCAAAGTCACAGAGAGGGTGTTGGCCATGTCATGTGGGGTGGTGGGGCACGGTTGTGTGCGTGGTGGTTTGTGCACCGTTAGATGTGTACGTATGGGTTTATTATTCAATTTAAGGATGGGGTTTGGTGAGAACCGTTCTGTGGGAAATTCTGGTGTTGGCCTTCGGGCCAGGTTTTGGTGTATCGCTGGTTGTCCCGGTAGGTGGCGAGTCATTCGGGTTAGCGGATGGCGGGTGTGTGCCATATGATGTCGTGTTGGGTTGTGTGGTGTCGTTATGAGGAGCGTCGTGGTTATACGTGCTTTTGCACTTATAGAACTATGGTTAGTTTTATTCTTGCATGTTATATGACGGATATGTGGTCCTATGTGGTCATTTGTGATCTTATGCGGTTATGGTGTATCTAAGCTCTGATTTTATGTGTGCATGTGTTGCACTAGTTAAAACTCTGGTT
>JAOTRH010210571.1:0-10903 GCA_034768845.1 Heliamphora exappendiculata | reverse complement strand
ATGATCAAATATAAATTCTAATGAGTTTCAGTATCTTGTTTTAAAGATAAGCTGTCAAAGTTTCAATCCTTTGAAATAGCTGATTATCGGTATCCAGATTGCAATAGAATTTTTTGATTTGTAGTGACATACAAATATATCGCATCTCAATCAATATATATCAAAAAACATGATCAAAACAGCCCCGGACCAGCCACCACCAGCGCCGGCCACCGGAGCCGCTGGCGCCGCCCAATGTCGCCAACTTCAGGTGGAATTTGCCGCCACTCCTGAGCTCTATTTTTTACGCTATTTTTTTCTGAAAAAATAGCTCTTGAAAAATACTACTTTTTGTCAAAAAAAACAGAACGAAAATAGTCCAAAAAACAGCCATCGAAAGAGCTCGAAACAGATTGTCGCCGCTTCCTGCGCCACAACTGCTTTGTCGCCGCCCGTTTAGGCTTTTCCTGTGGTGGTTTAGACTCCTATTTTTTTATGAAAAATAGCACTGATATCCATCAATTTTTTTTTCTTCAAAGAATGCCTCGAAATAGTCCTAAAAAAGCTCCGAAAACAACCCCGAAGAGCCGCCGCTTGTGCTGCTTTTTCTACCACTATTTGTGGTTATTTTGACACTGTTTTAAATTATTTTTTAAAACCTATTTTCTGCTATTTTATACCTAAAAAATTGCTCAAACCTGTTCAAAAAATACAGCGAAAAATGACCCAAAATAGCTATGGGCCACCGCTAGTGCCACCGCTGGTGGCTTTTTTTTTCAGCCTGTTTTTGATATTTTTTAAACCCTTTTTATTGTTGTTTTTAATGTATAAAATTTGCAAAAAAGTTTTCAAAAAAAAAAATTTTCAAAACAGTGCAAAAATCACCGCGATCCGTGGCCCGAACCACCCGAACCACCCGAAACCACCACTAGTGCCACCGGTTATGCCGCTGTCTGTTCTTCATGTTCTTAAATATTCAAACATATTCTTAAATATTCTAAATAATATTTTTTAAAAATAAAAAATTTTACATTATAAACCTATGTCCCGTAGGCTCACATTCGATCTTAAAAATTTAAACTATCACGATCAACTCTCATGATTAAAAAAAATAATTAAATCATCATCCAAACCATTCAATCAAATATGAATATAACGATGATCATAAAATCGGGATTAAAACGCATGTGAAACAAAGTTAGTATAGTTCTAAATCTACCCCGTCCCTCGATAAATTGTAAATAAAAAACAAAACGGCACTGATACTAATTGTTGGAGGTAAACTGCTAAGATCATTATTTTTATAAATAATTTTTTGATAAAAAATAATTGGACGGGCAATCGTTGAAACAGGCTCCAAATAAATTTTTTTGATGTCGAACGATTAAAATAAAACCCGTGCCTCCACAGTTAGTTTAGATGAATACCTTTTTGGTCGATTCTCCAACTACGAACTTTTGATTCTGAGTTGAAGTTCCGGTCAGACCTTCTACTGTATTTTCTTATGCGATTCCCAAACGTAGTGTGGGCTACAGCAGGGACTTGTGGTGTAATTATGACAAAGACTTTTAGTGTAACCCAGATACATATCCAACAATTTTTGTAATTATGCAAACCTCTCAGCAGTATCTGTAATTATGAAAATCTTGTGACAGTTTTTGTAATTTTTATAAAATACTAAATTAGAGTTTACACCACTAAAGAATTATAACTGCACTCTAAGCCATAATCTCAATACCACTTACATTGAGCTCTTGTTATTAAATGCTTAACCCATCTCTCTACGTTAAGATTCTCGATACCCGCCAATTAAATTTAATTACTGATAATTTAATTTAATAGGCATCTTTAAATTCCTCAAGCCCGTCCACTTAACTTATTTGACCGCTGGATAATCAAATTCACTTGCAGGGTTTGGCCCGGTCAAAACTTGTAAGCTTTCTTAAGGGGTATCGTCAATCTTGCACAATCAAGACGTGAATTTCGTTAATAATTAATATTCACCATATAGTTAATACCGCTTTCCAACTCACAGAGAATATAGATCCATATAAAATCTCACCCTCTAATGAATCAAAACAACGAGTATTAAATAAACGCACATAGTTAATTATTTCAAGATTAAGAGCACAAGTACTCTCATAATAATCTTGGGGTGTGTATTAATTTATATAGTCAGTATAAAATTAAATACCACAATGTGTCCCGTTCAATACACACAAAGTGTACTAGCACAGAGACTCAGAATAATAGACAACGCTATTATCTGTTCCTTGTAACCAAGACAGACCTATTAAAATTTTGTACTACAGTCGTACCGATAGTATGTCCATTTCCATCTAAGCTGTGAAAAAATACTTATATTCTGCAAGAACCTAAAATATAGTTTTCTGTGTGCAAGTCGTACTCTACATATCAGATTAAATACTGTATAGAATAAATGGCATCCATGTATAACATTAAAGAAATGATATTGCATACATTACTCATTAAGATTCTCATAAAATAAAAAATTAATTTTATTAAAATAAAATTAAATACTAAAACTAAAATAAAACTATAGTTTTCAGTATGCAACCCTAGCATTATAGTGGACAGACCAGGGGCCTACAGGGCCAAGTGTATGTCCTTACAAATCCCAGTTCCTCCAAGGCACCAGTTATGCCTGATGCGGCAGCGACTACCTCAATTATCAGAGGTACTCTCTTAGTGTACAGTTCATGGGCCAGTGTTCTTGTCGACATGGGTGCATCCCACCCTTTTATCTCATCTGCTTTTGCATTTTTTTTGGGGTTGGAGATAGATTCGTTGGATAGCACGCTGTGTGTAGAGACCCCGGTCGGTGAAAACGTGATGTTGGGATGAGTCTGTAGATCCTGTGAGTTAGAGGTTGATGGCCGCTCTTTTGAGTTTGATTTTATCATTCTCTACACGACCGCGTTTGATATCATCTTAGGGATGGATTGACTGACTACCTATTGTGCCTATATTTATTGTGATCGACGAAGGGTATAGATTTGTACACCTAAGGGTGACTGTTTTTATTTCGTGGGTGATCAGGATGATGGTTCAGTGCCCATGCCTAGTGTTGTGCAAAATCGAGAAAACCTTAGTTTCCTCTTTTTTGCTCTCACGTTGGATAAGGCTGTTGGGGTTCCAGAAGAGTTTTTTCCTGTGGTTTGTGACTATCTAGATATCTTTCCTGATGATCTATTTGAGTTGTCGCCGATTCGTGAGGTAGAGTTTTCTATCGATCTTATTTCAGGAGCCGCTCCTATTTCGATGTCGTCTTATCATTTTTCACCAGTAGAGTTGCGAGAACTTAAGGTACAGCTTCAGGAGCTGCTGATAAGGGATTTTTGCGCTTGAGTACGTCGTCGTGGGGAGCCCTAGCCTTGTTTACCAAAAAAAAGGATGGGTCCTTGAGATTATGTATCGATTATCGAAAGCTGAATTAGGTAACAGTGAAGAACAAGTATCCTATGTAGATAATTTGTTCGATAATTTAGAGGATTAATAATTTGTTCGATCAATTAAAGAGTTTGAGTTATTTTTCAAAGATTGACTTGAGGTCAGAGTATCATCAATTGAAGATCAAGAAAGAGCATATAGCGAAGGCTGCCTTCTAAACTCGTTATGGTCACTACGAGTTTTTGGTTATGCCATTCGGTTTGACGAACGCACTTACGACATTCATGGAATTGATGAACCACATATTCCATCCATATCTTGATAATTTTGTGGTCGTGTTTGTCGACAACATTCTTATCTACTCACCATAGAGGGAGATACATGAGGAACATCTACATATTGCTCTATAACTTTAGAAGGAACATCAACTGTATGCAAAATTTGAGAAATGTGAATTCTGAATGCTTAAGGTGAAGTTTCTTAGACATATGGTATCAGGGGATGGAGTATCTGTAGATTCTTCAAAGACCGATACAGGGATGGCTCGCCTTACTCGGAAGGGAGTCAAGTTTGTTTAGAGTGAGTCTTGTGAGTTGGCATTCCAAGAGCTAAAGAAGAGATTGACGAGTGCACCAGTGTTAGTTATTTCAGAACGAGGTTTGGGTTACACAGTTTATTGTGATGCGTCGCATGATGGCTTAGGATGTGTTTTGATGTAGGAGGGTAAGGTGGCGGCTTACGAATCTCGACAGTTGAAGACTCACAAACAAAACTATCCAACACATGACTTAGAGTTGGCAGCCGTGGTTTTTGCCTTGAAGGCATGGTGGCACTATCTATACGATGAGCATTTTAAAATTTTTCCCGATCACAGGAATTTAAAATACTTATTTCTCATAAGGATTTGAATCTACGCCAGCGACAGTGCATGGAGTTTATGGAAGACTATGACTTTCATCTCCAATATCACCCTGGGAAGGCTAATGAGGTGGTTGATGCTCTTAGCAGGAGATCTCATGGCTCGTTAGTTTCTATAGTCATGTGAGAGTAGGACATGCTTGAGGAGGTTTGTGAGTTTAATTTGTGTCTCGGGGGAGACAGTGGAAGGTGCATCCTTGTTTTTAGTGGTTTTTGTGACCCATGTTGATTATCCATGTTCTGGAGGCTCAACAGAAAGATCAAGAAGCTCAGATGTTGCGAGATCATGTTGCTAGTGGGGGAGACACCAAGGGATGAGTTGTGAGCCTAGATCAGAGTTTGAGATTTACTGTGAGAGTATTTGTGCCAAAATCGTGCTGTAATGATGTGTTACGTGATTTTCACCACTCTCATCTTGCAGTGCATCTGGGAGGCACCAAGATGTATCACGATCTGCGTCATCAGTTCTGGTGGATGGGAATGAAGAGGGATGTAGTTCAGTTTGTTTCTCGATGCCTCACTTGTCAACAAGTGAAAGTAGAAACAGAGGCCAGCAGGGTTGCTATAACTATTGCCAGTGTCAAAATGGAAGTGGGAGAATATCACGATGGATTTTGTATCTGGACTTCTTAGATCGCCTAAGGGATATGACGCTGTTTGGGTCGTGATTGATAGACTGACGAAGTCTATGCCCTTTCTTCCATTCGGGTAAATGATTTTGTGGATAAGTTCAGTAGGTTGTATGTCAATGAGATTGTTCGGCTACACAGAGTACTTGTATATATTGTTTCCGATCGAGGCCCGCACTTTACATCGCGCTTTTGGTAGAGTCTTCAGGTAGCTTTGGGGACGAATCTTCTTTTTAGCACTACTTTTTATCCTCTAACGAACGGTCAGTCTGAGCGTATTATACAGATTTTGGAGGACATACTAAGAGCTTGTGTACTTGATTTTCAAGAATCTTGGGAGGATCATTTGTAGTTGGCAGAGTTTACATATAATAAAAGCTATTAGTCTAGCATCAGGATGACACCTTTTGAGGCCTTGCATGGAAGGCCATGTAGGTTGCCAGTATGTTGGACATATACGGGAGAGAAAACAATTTTGGGATCCGACTTGGTGCGAAAAACGATAGAGAAAATTACTATTATTCGCCAACGCTTGGTAATGGCCCAGAGTCGTCAGAAGAATTACGCCAATCAAAGGAAAAGGCCCTTGGAGTTTGAGGTGGGGGACCACGTGTTTTTGAAAGTTCTGCCACACCGAGGTTTGATGAGATTTGGCCGTAGCAGGAAGTTAGCTTCGCGTTTTATTAGGCCATTTGAAATCCTAAAGAGGATAGGGGAGGTGGCAAACTGTCTGGCTTTACCTCCTCAGTTGTCATCTATGCATAACGTGTTTTATATTTTCATGCTTCGAAAATACGAGCTTGACCCTTCACATATCTTGGATTGGGCTGAGTTGTGAGTGGACAAGGACATATTCTTTGCAGAACGACCTATGAGGATTTTGGATACGAAGGTTGAGAGAGAGGACCATTACCTATGTTAAGGTTCTGTGGCTTTATCATGGAGGCAAGGAAGCTACGTAGGAGCTTGAGTCCGAAATCTGCGCTAGGTATCCAGAGTTATTTTCTTCATAATCTTACAGCAAATTTCGGAGGAAAAATTCCTTAAGGGGGAAGAGTTTTGAGACCCGGTTCCTTTTGATTTTGTTATATATATATGTAACGTATTGGTTATCATTTTAATCGGTATAGAAAAGCATGTGTTTTATATGTTTTATGCATGTTTTTGCTTAGATTTGCATATGAGTTCCAATCCCGGTCCTATCGGGTGTTGTGGTAAAAAGTTATTTCTTTCTAGGCAGGACCGGTCGATCGGTCCTTAGATCGCTCGAGCGGTCTGTCTGTGTGAGTGGTTTAAGTGCTAGCTCATGGCCTTAGTTTTTGGGTCAAATCTTGTTGAGTAAGCTTATTTCTCTCTCCCTCTTGAAAGAAAAACTAAACCCTTAGCCTTCTCTTTAGATTTGGGCTTGCTTCGGGCCCAATTTTTAGTGTTACGATAGTGGATGGTTGATATCCTCGCCATGGGCTTCGCGTTCATCCAAACAAAATCTCATTTTGGTGACTTTGATTTCTCGCTGGTGTTTAAAGTTTTGAGTTTTTAATTCTCTAAGGTAGGATTCTAGACTATCTTACTTTAAATTGGACATACATGTTATTTATATGCTTTTTACCATTTTAGAAGGCTATAAATATTGAACTTTGTGTTTAAACCGTGTTTGATTGGATAAAAAGCATGGTAGGCTTTGTTTTTTGTTTATTACAAAGTTGGTGGACATATGTGTACGTGATTTTCAAAACGATGAGTTTTGAAAACTGAGAGAAATTATTTTATGTTGCAAAAAACATTATTTGAAGGTTTTGAGCTAACCTTTGGGGTTGAGCCTTAGTTTTAATGTCGGTTGATCTCCACGGTTGGATGGATGACGTGGCTGTGTACGTTTAGCCATTTTGTACATAATTGTGTGCATGCAAAAGTTTGTTTAGTCATGCTGTGTGCCTTTGTAAAGAAATTGCATATTAGGACAGATAATTATCCTGCGGCGAAAGACCATAAAGAATATTGGGGCAGGTACTGTCCTACAATGAAAGACCGTAAAGAGTTGCATATTAAGGTTAGTAGTTGTCCTACGGTGAAAGACCGTAAAGAATTGCATGATTGGGTTAATGCTGTCATGTGGTGAAATACCGTAAAAGAGTACAAGTTGCATATGTATCATTGTTGGTTGTGAAACCTGGTTGGAAAATAACATGTTTATATTTATTAAACTGATGGCCGTTATGGAATTATATAAAAATTTGTGGTTTTAAGGATGAAAAACCGTTTTGAGACTTGTGTAGTTGAGTTGTTCATATAATTCGTGATTGCATGTTATGCTTTTAATTCATGCTAGTCTATTCCTATTGGATTTCGACTTACGTTGTATGATTTAAAACCTTTTAGGTAAATTTGATCACGCGAATTGATCTAAAGCAGTCTCGGAGGTGGCCGAAGGCCAAAATTTGTTAGTTTTGTTGTTCGATAGTTATTATCAGTTGTTAATGGATCTTAGTATCTCAAAACGAGTATCCTTGGCTGATTCGCTTGACTTGAGTTTTGGGGCATGACACTATTAATCCATTTTAGATTGATATGTCCTAGGATAAGTGCCAAAGATACATTTAATTCATTTTAGAATACTTCTTTATCTTACATGATAAACTATTGGTGTTATTCAATTAATTCAGTTGTAGTGTAGGAGAGATATGAGTAATAAGATAAAGATCATCTCCCAATATACCCGAACAGATAAATATCTATTATTCTTAATAATCACATAATTATTAAAATAAACTACACATTCATCTTTAACTAATCTAGAAACAAAAATTAAATTCCTTCTTATGAAAGGTACATAAAAACAATCTTTTAAATTAAAATCCTATTTCTACTAAATCTAAGAGTGACTTCTCCCCTTACAACTGTTGTCACTTCAATATTATTGCCCATGTGTAGGTAGATTGCCCCATCACTAAGCTGTTTGGTTTCTTGGAACCTCTGCAAAGAATTGCAGACATAATTAGTTGCTCGGATCTAATCTGGGTAGGATTTCATACTCCTATTGGTAAGCAAGAAATCAAGAAACTTGCCTGACCCTACACCAAAATCACATTTGGTGGCATTAAGCCGAAATCTGTGTGCATTCAGGATGTCGAATACCTCTTGTAGGTCGGGCGTGTGATCCTTCCTTACATTAGATTTCACTACCATATCATTGATATAGGTTTCTATGGTTTTTTTCTAACACTTCATTGAATATTTTTGTTATTATCCTCTAGGATGTAACACCTATGTTCTTCAACCCAAACGACATGACCTTGCAATAATAGATCCTCCTTGGGGTAATGAACATGGCTTTTTCTTGGTCCAAATCGAGAATTGTGATATGATGGTAATCTCGGTAGGCGTCTAAAAATGTTCATTCACTCATGCCTCGCTATGTAGTCCACTAATTGATCGATCTTTGGCTAAAGAAAACTATTCTTGCAGCAAGCTTTGTCGAGACTTATAAACTCTACACATATCCTCCACTTATCATTTTTCTTTTTAACCATGGCCGTGTTGGATAACCTCTTACGGTATTGAACTTCCCTGATGGCATTGGCCTCCATTAGCTTTTTTACTTGCTTGGCCACCACCTCGGCGTGATGTGTGGCTGATGAAAGTCGGGTCCACCTCCGATGTGTGATAGGTGGCGAACATCACCTCCTATGGAGAATACCCATGAGGGGGTTGCCATCGAAGTCCTCAACTAGACTTTAGCTGGTTCCTCCTATATACTAAGCCAATTGTGTGGGGGTAAAATCATAAAGGTATTGATATAGGAAAAAACCAGTCCTTTAGATTCTCCGAGTGGATCGACTGAACTTGCACAAGGTAGCAACGGTAAGACTAGTTGGCAGCGAGCACTGAAAGCCCCCCTCCCCCTGGGTGATGTTTGATTTAGTATTTGTAGGCTTCAAGGGAAGGAATAAGTTCAAAGGAATAATCAGAATTCAATTTTGTAGAGTTTTTGGAGGGAAAATGTTGTGTATCTTTTAGTATAAATTTGAACCCTTTATATAGAAGCTTAAGGTTCCTACTTCTATGAGCTAATGATGGGCAGGATCCTAATAGTAGCTTTATCCTATGGGTTGTTAGGTTAAGCCCACGACTCCCTGAAGTAGAGTGTTGTAGTGGGTTTATCTGGGCTCTTGGGGTAAGTTGAATCGCTATGAATGCTCCATTCTTGACCAAGCTACCCCATTAAGGCTATTTACTTGGCCGCACAACTATCATTAATGCTCTTTTCTTGGCCACACCATCATCATTAATGCTACTGTGCTCAGCGCCAGCGCCAGATGTAATATGTGAGCTGGGCTCCAATCTTAAAGCGATTGTGGGTCGGGCCCACACTAGTTGCTTGTTCATCCAAATGGCCCAATGGCTCAATTACATATACAACTCAAGTTGGATCCATCCCCCTTCATAAGTTAAGCAAATAGATTGGTTGAAAATTCACAATTCATTAACAATTTCGCATTCTAATAGAAAACACAAATAAGTTTTGAAGCTAAAAGAATAGAACTTGATTAGAAATAGTTTAAATTTGCATTCAGTGCATTTAGTTAAAATAATTATGATATATTTTAGAAAGGATTGGTCTTCTCTTTAGTCTACATAATGGGCCAAACAATGTGGCTGGAATGTTATAAGCTCACGCTAGATCCATCTCAATAATTTAAACTGTTCATATTGTATGGCCAACCAATGATCATTTTATGAGAAAAATAAATTGATCGGATATTGGCAACCACATGACTAGACCACATTGGTCCTAAAAATATAGATGATGTAATTTTCTGAGAGTAGACCATCCATTCTTTTTATGATCAATGTGATTTAGTCATGTCACCATTAATTTCTAACTAGCTTGATTCTTGTGTTGGGGTTATGCTCTGGATCGATCTCAATGTATAGTTTCAATACACAGAAAATATACAGTTATTTTACTCTTCTCAATTTCTTCATGGTATCAAAGCTACATTCTTAGGGCCTGTAGTACTCTCAGCCTCCTGCCCTCCGTCGCCTCAGTACGTCACCTCAGGCCGTCGCCGCTGCTACCGTCGCGCGACTCCCGTCGCCCGAGATCTGAGGTGTCTGCCGTCGTATGACTCGCGTCACCGACTGCTGCCATCGCGTCCCGTCGCCGACACCGTCCCGGGACACGCCGCTGTCGCCTACTTGCTCCCGTCGCCTCAGGCAGTCGCTGCTGCTGCCGTCGCGCGACTCACGTCGCTTGAGATCTGAGGTGTCCGCCGTCGTGTGACTCGCGTCACCGCTGGTGCCGTCGCGCGACTTGCGTCAGGCCGTCGCCACTGCTGCTGTCGCGCGACTCGCGTCGCCCGAGATCTGTGGTGTCTGCCGTCGTGTGACTCGCGTCACCGTTGCTGCCATTGCGCGACTCGCGTCACCTGAGATCTGAGGTGTCCGCCGTCATGTGACTCGCGTCACCGCTGCTACCGTCGCGCGACGCGCGTCACCGTCGCCGTAGGGATCTTCTTCTTCTAGATCCATTCCAGCAGAACCTCTAGCGCTGCAGCCCACAGCGCCGTCGCCCTCGCCGGCGCTGCTGCACACTCGCCGGCACCGCTGGATCTCATAGTCGCCGCCCTCGCCGCCGCTGCTGCACACTCGTCAGCGCCGTTGGATCTCATAGTCGCCGCCCTCGCCTTCTTCTCCTAGATCGTTCCAGCCCACAGCACCAGCGCCACCCACAGCACTAGCGCCGCCCACAGCCCACAGCACCGTCGCCCTCGCCGCCGCTGCTGCACACTCGTCGGCCGCTACTGCACACTCGCCGGCGTTGGCAGCTGACTGAATCTCATAGTCGCCGTTGCTGATTTTTGGGTTGGGCAGATTAGGTTTGTTTTGAAAAAAAAATGTCTCACTCAGCATCATCTCTCGATTCCATTGTCCGTCCTATTGATATTATATTGGATGGATCCAAT
>JAOTRH010210560.1:0-10904 GCA_034768845.1 Heliamphora exappendiculata | reverse complement strand
AGCAACTGCAGAGATTATGTGGCTTCAGCAGTTTTTGACAGAATTACACTTCCCTCTTAGTGGTTCTGCCAAACTCTAGGTTGATAATACATCTGCTATTCATATTGCTACAAACCTAGTATTTCATGAGAGGACGAAACATATTGAGGTTGACTGTCATTTTATTCGTGACGAATATCAAAAAGGAGTTATTACATTTGAGTCTATTTCTACATATGAACAGGTGGTAGATATTTTTACCAAAGTATTACTGGGTCCGCGTGTCTCATATTTGTGTAACAAGCTGGACATGGTTGATATATATGCTCCAGCTTAAGGGAGGTGTTAGTAGTAACCTATCATTCTTATTATTGTTATTATTAGTGGTAACTTATTATAGTTATAATTATGTGTGTGCGGGTATATAGATGTAATGGTGTTCTTTTGTATTTAGAATAAATAAGATTGTTCGCCTACCAGTTTGGTACGGCTTCCTATTATTTTACCTTTTTTAACAACATACACAATTAATTCTGGAACATCGTCCAGCGCCACATTTAGGAGTTTATGTGATAACCACATTCTATTAATGAATATTAACCACTCATGTGAAAGATATCCTCTCTCTTTAAGCTTTTGCAGAATGATGAATCATTATTGTGATGTTTAATACATTTTACCTTTGAATTTAATTATGAGGTAACAAACTTAGTCAATGTCTCAATTCAGTGACACAATTTTTCTTTTTATGATTTGACATCATACTAACTGGATACTGACGTCTCTAATGATACGTTAAAACTTCAAAAGACCATTGGATATGGTTGGCTGCTTTCTTTTGTGCTTTAAGCATAACTTCCAGTGACATTCTTTACGTTTAGAAGACAACTCGAGCCGAATCCAATGAACCTCTAAAATATGTCACTGGATACTAAAGTCCCTAGTGTTACATTAAAACCTTAAAAGACCATTGGATATGGTTGGCCACTTTCTTTTGTGCTAAGCATAACTTCCAGTGACATTCTTTACGTTTCGAAGACAACTCGATCTAACGGCGATTGCATTCATCTTTCCATTAGACTAAAACTCTAATCTTTTTGGATTCAATACTGTATTTCACATGAAAAGCCAAAAAAAAAAGAAAAAAGAAAAACCAATGTAAAATAACCACGAGATTGATGAAATGAAAATGAGATTGTGAAAAAAAAAAACTCAAAAAGGGAAACAGGCCTTGGTAGAGGAAAAATATATAAAAAAGCAAAAAAAAAAAAAAAAAAATCAGAACTAAATTCCATCGCCAGCATTTTCATGGTTCTTAATATGGTTTAGTCTACAAGGCATCAATTCAATCACCCCCACCTTTTAAATTTATATATATTCTATTTTCTAGGGCCTTCGACCAGATCTTCCAGACAACACACACCCCAAGCTTTTGGACCTGATGAAGAGATGTTGGGAAGCTGTTCCCAGCAATCGGCCTTCCTTCTCTGTGATACGAACTGAACTTGAAGAGCTCCTGCAGGAAGTTCCAATATGTTGAACTGAGATATGTACATATAATAACAGGTAAGTAATTTCAGAAGCACCAAATGGAACTGAAAACGTTTATTGCAAAATATCCCAAACGGCGCATTTTTATAGTACTAAAGTAAGAGGCTCTTCTGGATTTTTGTTGTTGTTCATATAGTAATAATTGAGTTCTAAGGGAAAAAGATTCACAAAAGGTGTCCTATAGTCTATACAATGATAGCGAAAAAAGGGTAGTGTTTTAACTGCGAGATTGTATTTGAATCGTTGTGGGTACTCAAAAGCAACCCATGTTTGGTTTTGTTGTTAGAGTTGCTTTGAGTAATGAAATTGAAAGTTAAAAAGTTTCCAAGGTGAAATGAGTGCAAATATCAGTTTGTTATTGCTTTCCCTTATGCTTATGTTTTCTGAATATTTTGGTTTGTCCTGGTATTAACTTACCTTTTGGAGATCACAGTTGCTATAATATTTGTATAGATTAGTGAGTATTATCGGAATCCATTGTTTATTAATGACTCCAAGTTGATGACTTCTTGTTTACTATTCTATAGAGTGAACCAAATACAGTTGTCAGGAGGGGCTCCGGCTTCTAAGGAATGATAAACCAAGGGATTGAATTTCTTTCCACTTTTGGGACAACCTGCCATTTATGCTTGAGAATATTATTGCTGCAGAGTTTTGCTAGGGGGAATCCGACAATATCGAAATATGAATGTGTTTGTTAGTTTTAGTATGAAATGATATGAATTTATTGAATTTAGTTGAAATAGAGTACTTAATTGAGCAGAATGTCGAAAAAAACATTTCTTATAACTGAAATTTCCCTACATTGGTATAATGGAGAGAATCAAAGTTTTGATTAGGTAAAAATCCCATTTGTCTCCAAGCCTATTGATGGTGTGAAATCCTCCATTCACGTTTTATGGTGTTTTAAGAGTTTTATGGTGTTTTAAGAAGGAAGCAGATTGTTATTCAAATGAGGGACGAGGAATAATTAAGTTCTTATTATCCTAATAAAGTGCAAAGAAGGCTTCACTTTGGCACAGTAATGAATAATGTATAAGTTACAATGAGTTGGTTTCATAAATAATATTAGTTGGTTTCGTACTATTTCGAAAGGCCTAAAATGATTTTAAAAAAATGGATTTTTGTGATCCTCTTTTTAAATTGGAATGTGATGATATACTAAGAGCAGAGATGTAAATTTGTGCCGCGGCTGGCCAGCTGGAGCGTGCATAGTATTATCCGGTTACTTTTTATTGGCATTAGAAGCGCATCACATAGGGTGACATTTTGCAGTTTGATGAATCTTCACTTATTTGTTGGGATGGTTAAGAGATTATTTGTGGTTAAATTCTTTCGTATTACAGTGTTAGTGTTATACTAATACGGAGATGAGTTTTGACTGGTACAATCATTGTATTGTCTTCTTTGAATAGACATGATTGACTCAATTCTGGATCATCTTTTGAAATCGTGTAACTGTCAAAAGTGAGTGGCTGTTCACCGGAGTAAAGAAGGTCTAGTCACCTCTGATTTTGAGCTTCAAGAGGTTCTTCATCGTTGATTTGGCCATTGAAGTCGTTAATTGACACAAATCTAACCGTTCTTAAAGGGTTGGTGGGAAACGAACGCTATCATTGAAGCTGGTGAAGATGAGTAAGGAGAGTACAAGACAGCGCATTTACTAAGCTGAACTTAGGCTGGGTACTGGCTTTAGGTACTGTCACAATAGTGACTAGAAATGAGCCAAAGACTACTATGTTATCCAATATGATGCGTTTAGCCTGAACCTCTTGAACTAAAATTAAGCCTATTTATTGAAGTATGTGGATCGGCTTGAGCTCAGTTCATGAGCCTAGCCCGTAGTCCCAAAATCTCACCTGACTTTGAACTCATTATGTCCGTGTCCGAGCCCGAGCCCGAGCTTAGCCCGGATCACTTGAACTAAAATTGGACCTATTTATTAAAGTACTAGTGTGCGGGTGGCGCGCAACATACGCTACCAAATGCCCATTACATTAATATAATTTTATTATAAATATAATTCAATTCTGAACTCTTGTTATTATAAATTTTAAAAAGTAAATACCATCCTTTTTTTGATGTCTTAAGTTTAACTTCAATCTCTTATTCCAATTGAAAATCATCATTAACCAAAAATTAATTTCATCCAGCAACTTTAAAGTGTGTTCAAAATCTCCACACACCATTCTCTTTTTGATGTCGTAAGTTTAATTTTACTAATCCCAACACTGTCCAAAATTGATATTGAATTATAATAAAAAAATGTCTACTTATTCACCATTGATTCGATGAAATATAGGAACCAAAGCTTGAAAAAATATAAATTAGAGTACAACTGAGGTGGCCTAGCGGGCGATGGGGGCGTTTGCTGGGTGCCACGATGAACAACTGAGGCACGAGTGGCAGCGGCGCAATGGACGATGGCGACGCAAAGCGGCGTTAGCAGCGGAAGCACAAACGGCCTGAACGCTTGCGACGCAAAGTGAATAAGATTGGGTTGAGGAAGAGAGACTTCTCCATTACCATCAGAAAAAATGAAGTAGGGGCTTTCAAGGCGGAAAAAAATAAATTTTAACGCCCATCAATAAAATTTTTAACGCGCAAGATCTAATTGTCTACAACACAGATAAAATTTATATAAAATACATACAGATAAATTTATTTTTTATTCATCTCTAACATTGACAAATGTTAGACAGATAAATTTATCTATTAAATTAAATAGGCACAAGTGCTAGATAGATAAATTTATCTGTTCCTTCAAATTAATATAAATTTTAGACAGATAAATTTATCTGTTTCATAAAACAAGTATAATTTGCTAAACAGATAAATTTATTTGTTCCTTCCTAGCATTACTAAATGCTAGACAGATAAATTTATCTGTTTATTGAAACAAACACAATTTGACAGATAAATTTATCTGTATGCTTATTTATGCAAGATAGATAAATTTATCTGTGTGTTTTATACGTATTTTGAAAAAGGAACAGTATTCTTTATACAGATAAATTTATTTGTATATTTATTTATGCAAGACAGATAAATTTATCTGTGTACTTTATACATGTTTTAAAAATGAACAGAATACATTTATCTATTCTCAGGGACAGAACCAGGAATATTGTTTAGTGGGGGAAAATTCTTAAAATTATAAATATATTTTTAAAACTATAGATATAATGAAAAAGAAAAAATAAATTAAAATACTACTCAAAAGGTTCATATCCATTTAAAATATAAAATTTGAACTTACAACTGACCACGACGACTTTTCATATTTTGAAAACGATAAATGATACTTTTATTTGAAATACTATTAAACATCTATCTCTCAATATAGATAATCAAGCTATCATGCATCCATTGATCGCTCATTTTGTTGTGAAGACGGTTCTTCATAATCTTCATTGCAGAAAATACTCTCTACTGTGACAGTTGTAACAGGTAAAATCAATGCCAAAATTAAAATTCTATAAACTAAGGGGTATCTTATATTTTTTCTGGTCTTAACCATCATCTGAGTAAGATCTCCAATTCTTTTTAAATATAAAAACTCAAGAGTATAACGTACATCCATGATAAAATTATCAAGTTGGTCAGAAATTGCTAATATCTAAATATCAGAAAAGTGTTTTGGGTAAAATTCGGCAAAACGGGTTAATCTTTCCTTGTCAAAAGCTGCAAATGAATAAGATGGATTTAGATATGCAACACAAAATAACAACTCGGTATTCACCTCATTAAAATGGTTATTAAGCTATTGGATTTGCATATCTATGACAGCATAGAATAGCTCGATACGATAGTAATGAGAATTTATCATTTCTTGAGCTCTTCGCCTTGATCTTCCTCGAATAACATATGCTTCATCCATATTAGGCACATCAATTTGATGTTTGCCACAAAAGAGGAAATTTCATCCACTAAAGAACTCCACCCATTGCCCCTCAACATTTGAAGTCGTTGTTTGGATATTTGAACCAATTTCATAGCATTTACAATATCATGATCTCTTCTTTGTAATGCTTGCGACAAATCATTTATAATTCCCAACATAGCTCTCATCAAATGTAGACTAAATACAAACTCAAAAGATTGCATTGAGTCCAATAGGCGAAATGCTTATGCTCTTTGTTCTGAAATGGTCCCATCTGCTACATCACATCAAGCGGATCAATAACAATTGAGAACATGCCAATTAAACTAATTAAAGTCCCATAATGCGACTCCCAACGCGTTTCGCTGGCACAAATAAGAGTACGTTCTTAATTGAGGTCATGCCCACTTGTTATCTCGTCATTATGTGAAGTTTCAACAACTTTAGCAGCTTGCTTTTCTCGAAAGAAATCTCGATGTTTGCATAAGACTCCCATAACATTAACAATATTTGAAACTACCAAAAAGAGATCTGTCACATATATATGATTTTTTGCAACTGCCACAAGAGCTAATTGAAATTGGTGAGCAAAACAATACACATAATATGCAGACCCATTCTCTTGCAAAATAAGTGTCTTCAATCCATTAAACTCCCCTTGCATATTACTAGCAACATCATATCCTTGCCCGTGTACCCTTAGATATGCTTAAGTTGTGTGTTGAAAATAAATCTTCAATCGCTTTCTTAAATGATAGAGCAGCAGTACTAGTAACATGCTTAATGCCTAAAAAACGTTCAACTACATATCCATCTTTATTAACATATCTCAAAGCAACCGCCATTTGCTCTTTTATTGAGACGTTTTTAGATTCATCAAGGAGTATAGAGAATAGCCCATTACCAAGCTCTGCAAGAATTGCATTGGTTGCCCCAATTGTTGCGGTATTAACAATATCCTTTTGAATATCAGAAGGTGTCAATTTAAGATTTTCATGAACATTTTTAAGTGCAACACAATTGACATTCTCATTTTGCTCTGTAAGAAATTTCAATAGCTCAAGAAAGTTTTCTTGATTAGTTGAATGCTCGGATTCATCACGCCCACGAAAAAGAAGCCCTTGCTGCAAAAGAAATCTAATGCAATCAACTGTTACAGTTAATCAAACACGATAATCTCTTTTTGCATCATCAGATAGCTTGGAGATAATAGTTTCAATATATATTTTTTTGATTCAACAAATTCTGACATTTTCTCCAAGCTTGGTAATGAGTACTATTAATACCTCCTATGTGAGTTTGCAACCTTCCTTTCTTTTTTCAATTTGTAAATCATTCGCCAACAAAAGAATCCCATGTGAGTTTGCAACCTTCCTTTCTTTTTTCAATTTGTAAATCATTCGCCAATAAAAAAATCACCACCTGCTTGGCCTCTTATCTCAGGTTTGAAAAGATAGCAGTAAAAACAATATGGTACACTTTTGATATGCTGTATTCTAACCAACCATCAAATTCATTGAACCAAGAAGGGTTAAACCTTATAAAAGATTGTCCAAATTGTCTTTTTAAAAAATTATGATGACGAGATTGGTAAGAACCTTTCAATAAGTATGCTCTACGAATTTGGTCTCTAATATTTGGATCATAATCCATAATACGAGGTCGTAGACCGGGGTCAGCAGGAAAATTAGGCAAATTACATTCTGTACAATTTTTTTTCAAAAATTCACTTTGACTAGCAGGAAGATCAGGCAAGTTGCATTATGTACGACTTTTCTTTAAAGACTCACTTTGAGTTGTAAAAAATGACGATGCAAATTTTGACTATCTTTTAAAATATTTTTCTATAATTTTAAATATAATATAAATAAAAAATAGACATAATTAATAATCATAAAAAACTCAACAAAGACCCGCAAGTTAAAAAAATTCAACAACAAAATTTAAAAAGTAAAATATTTTATAAACAAAAACCCCAAAAAGTCCCCACAGACAGTAAACAAAGTCTAATACAAAAAGTAATAAAACTAAAACCACCTGCTTGTAAATATATATATATTGAGAGTATTGATAATAAATAAGTTATGAATAATGAAAATTTAAAAATATTAAAAATTTAAATAAAATATTTTTGTAGTTTATTTTTTGTTTAGACTTTTTGGGGTTTTAGTTTTATTACTTTTTTACTAAGCCAAAAATTTAAGCTTGTCAATTTGATTATTTATTTTTTTGAGTAAATTACATTGACTTTTTGAGTTATAAAATATTTCAGTAGTTTATTTTTTTATTAGACTTTTTGGAGTTTCAGTTTTATTGCTTTCTTACTAAGCCAAAAAAACTCAACAAAAAAGACCCCACAAACAGTAAACAGCCAAATGCCCAAACAGGAGAAGTCAAAAGTGAATAGCAGTGGAGAAGTGAGAATAACGAATAAGAAGAGGCTGAGAGCGCAGCGACAGCCATGCGAAGCAGCGAGGGCTTGAAGATGAGGCGATGTGAGCAGAGCGGCAGCGAGCAGGGAAGGGGCGAACCGGCGAACGGCGGCGACGCCAACGGGAGGGCCTGACTTGGGGGCTGGGTGGCCAGGTGCGGCGGCGTGCGTCGTGTGCAAAGTGAAAACCCTAGAAGGCTAGAAGATGATACTGTGAATGGGATCACTGGATAAGTGGGCGTGGACCGCGCAGTGAGATATAAATTTTACTAGGGGCATATTTGTAAAATTATAAAACATATATAGGCAAAAAAAAAATTTAAAGTAAGTGCCCCACTGGTCCTACTGTGCCTTCGTTTCTGTCTGTTCTAAAGTTCAATTAGATCTTTTTACTGTGCCTTCGTCCTTGTCTGTTCTAAGGTTCAACTAGATCTTGCGCGTTAAAATTGAATTTCGCACATTAAAATTTTTTATGGTGGATAAAAAATAAAATTGATACTATTTTAAGAACTTAAAATTAATTTTTTGAAAAAAAAAAAAGGTTTGCAACGTCATTTAATGAGGGGCAAAATTGTTATTCAAATAAAGGGTAAAAATGACCTTTTATGTATAGCTAACGGAAAATGGATAATGGAAATGGACTAATGGATAATGGATGTGGACGGACTTGGGTTGAGTTGATGAGTTTAGGCTCTAGCCCGTAGTAAAGAAAAGCAAACAAAATGGGCATAGTAAAAACCGACTTGAACTCGCTTAGTTCGAACCTCTTGAATTAAAATCGGGCCTATGATCAGCTTGAGCTCAGTTAATGAGCCCAGCCCATACTCCCAAAATTTCAAAAAAAGAAAGAAAACAAAATGGGCTAGGCCCGCGAGATTTGCCCATGTCCGGGCCAACGAGGCCTGCTGATCACAGAGCTCTGATTTAAATAATGGCGATTCAATGGCTGCAATTAATTAGCCGTTTGGCAATAGCAAAAAGAGCTTTAATTTTTTGCGTAAATTGGAGATGAGTCTTATTTTTAAAAGGTGGTTGAAAAAAAGTCATTTTCAAAATTTTTGTATCTCATAAAGTTACTTTTTAAAATATCCAAGAAAAAATAGATTTTTATACCTCTTTTTAAGTTTAATTGACTTTATAATTAAATAGAAAGATTTGCAAAAAGTCTATTTTATTAAATGATAATTACAAATATTCACGAAATCACCATAATTGATAACAAAATATGTTATGGCAGAGTCTGGTCCCTTTGCTTTTGACAATAATATTTTGTTTAATCTATTTTATGTTGTTTTCGTCATCTTTAGTAAAATTATAAAAAAAATGATACACATTAATTAAGTAGTCGCTTCATTTTTTATAACAAAAAATAATATACGTTATACAATATCAGATTAATAAGAAATAATACACACTAATAATATTTTGATTAATTCATTTTATGTCGTTTTTAATCACCTTTGCTAGAATTATAAAAAATGATACGCATTAATGGAATAACCGTTTTATTTTTGTAACAGAAATGATATACATGTCACAATATCAGTTTTAAAAATGATACACATATAAAAATGTCTTAAAATGTTAATGCATGTGTATCATTTTCCTAAAATAACACACAGTTTTTAAAAAATTTTGTGTCCATTATTTTATCATGAAAATCACAAACAATGAAATACATTCGATGTATTTGTATAATTTAATACTACACATTAATTGTTATAAATATGTCAATTTTTGTCATATTTGTTAAAATTGCAAAAAATAATACACATTAATTGAATTTTTATTTTATTTTTATAATACAAAATGATGCATATGTCACAATATCAATTTTAAAAATAATTCACATGGAATAATATTTTAAAATATTGATGCATATGTATCATTTTCCTAAAATAAACACAGTTTTTAAGAAATTTTATGTGCATTATTTTATCATGAAAATCACATATAATGAGACATATTCGATGTACTTGTATTATTTAATATTACATCTAGATTGCTGTAATATGTTTTTTTTGTCATATTTGTTAAAATTACAAAAAATTATACACATTAATAGGGTCTCGGCCTTGAAATTGTTGCGGCCCAAAACGAGTTTGAGATGTGGGGCATCAATAAATTTTAAAATTAATTATTAAAATATAAGTAAATTAAATTAAATTTATGAAAAAAATTAAATACAATATAATACAATTATATATCAAGTTTTTAACTTATATATTATAAACCTTTTCATAATAAAATATTTTTTATTTAATATTTTGTATTTAACTACGTTTGGTAAAATAAGAATTAACACTTTACGATTGGGAAGTTATGACTTAAGTATATGTTAATCGTAACTTTTAATTTTTTATATTCTATTTGTATTATTTAGCATTTTAAATAATTAAAATTCTTGATAACTTAAAAAAATATTAAAATTATTGCAACTTCAAAAAATAAACTAAAAGAAAGTTAAAAAGACTTGAACTCGAGATAAAAAATATAAAAATTATAATAACTATTACTCGTGATCTATTCAAGACCATCAACATGAATTTTTTAAGAATATTTATACTAAACTTAAATTCAAATGGGGATCAAAATTTTAACAAAAAATCGGGGCTCAAGGTGGCGGCATTGCCGGTTTCCCCTTAAGATCGACTTTGCACATTAATTGAATGGCCGCTTTATTTTTGTAACACGAAATGATACACATGTTACAATATCAATTTTTAAAATGGTACGCATGAAATAATATTCTAAAATATTGATGCATGTGTATCATTTTCCTGAAATGACGCACAGTTTTTTAAAAAAATCGTGTGCATTATTTTGTTATGAAAACCACAGATAATAAGACACATTCGATATATTTGTATCATTTAATATTGCACATGAATTGTCATAAATATGTGATTTTTCGTCATATTTGCTAAAATAGCAAAAAAAAAACACATTAATTGAATGACCGTTTTATTTTCTTAACCGGTTAAATCATCTATTACACATGCATACTAAACTAAAATAGAAAGATTTTATATATACTCCCATTCATTTAACATATATATA
>JAOTRH010210549.1:0-10904 GCA_034768845.1 Heliamphora exappendiculata | reverse complement strand
ACACTAATCTCTACTTATAGAAATTATAAGGGTCTAAACTAAGAAATGAATCACTAATTAGTCTACCTAATAAAGATACATTCTAATTTATAATCATTGACTAATTACTCCCTAATTTACAGCCATACAATCAGCCATATAATTAGCCATACTATCAGTCATATCTTCCTAATTTACAGCCATACAATCTTGCCTAATTACCACCATACAATCAGCTATACAATCAGACATATCTTCCTAATTTTTCAACATATATGACATGATTAGGGCTTGTGATACGGATAAACCATGTCTTCACTTGATTTATGATATGTGGGACTCAATGATAGAAAAGGTGAAGACGGCAGTATATAAGCGTGAAAGGAAGAGGATTGAAGAGGATTCCCCCTTTTATAATGTGGTGCATGATATTCTTGTGAATCAATGGAACAAGAACAATACACCACTTCATTGCTTGGCATATTCATTGAATCCCAAGTATAAAAATCTTCCACTTCATTATAGTCATTATTTTGTAACTTCCTAAATTCCAAACAATAATTCTTTTGCAATTTTGTCTTTATATTTTTTCTCTTCGTAGGTACTATAGTGATGAGTGGCTTCATGAGGATTCAGATAGAGTTCCTCCACATCAGGATGAAGAGGTGACACGTGAGAGAAATAAATGCTTTAAGAGATACTTTGATGATATCATAGAGCGAACCAAGGTGACTGTGAAATTCGAAAAATTCTCGAGTAGCAGTGATGGATTTTCTGAATATGATTCCATTCATAATAGGTCCCAAATGGATCCTTACACATGGTGGTGTGCATATGGTGCATATGCACCAAAGCTTCAAAAATTAGCACTTAGGCTACTTGTACAGCCAGCCTCCTCATCTTGTAGTGAGAGGAATTGGAGTGCTTACTCTTTTGTTCATTCGGTGAGAAGGAACAAAATGACCCCTCAAAGAGTTGAAGACTTGGTGTTTATTCATAGCAATCTTCGTCTCCTATCAAGGAGAAGTTCTCAATACATGCAAGGAAAGACGAAGATGTGGGACATTACGGGAGATAATTTTGACTCACTTAATGATGTTAGAATTCTGGTGTTGCTAATTTGTCACTTGATGAACCAGAATTGGAGGCAATACTATTTACTGATGATGGAGAAGAAAGAACTCGTGATGGTGATGAAGACAGAGAAGTTTTCTCTAGTTGAACTTTTAGGAAACTTTACTTTTTGTGATGTATGTGTCCTTGTAATGATGGAACACTTTACTTTTTGTTATGCATGTGTCTATATGATGATGGAACAATTTAAGTTACTAACTTTATTGTATTATTTTTGAACCTTGATGGAATGTTGTCACTTGTCATTGGAATGCAATGGTTATGTAGGCCTCATTTTAACTATGGAATGCATGTTTTTTCAATTTAGCAAGTGTTATATTGCATATTTAACATTACCTTTGGGTGAAACATTTAAATATTTGTCATATAATAAATATATAAAATTATATCTTAAACGTGTCCCCGGCATATCGTGATCCTGTATTTTTTGAAAATTTACATGCCAGCATGTTCGTGTCGCATCCGTGTCATGTCACATGTCTGTATCCGTGCTTCAGAGACAGTAGGTGAAGTCTGATATTTGAAACCCTGCAAGTCAGGGTCCAAACCAAAAAGAAGAGAAGCAACTATAAAGTCCTCCCAATGGCATCTCTGTTGCACTATATTTGTGTAAGAGGATGATGTTGCAACAGTTGATCCCACAAACTCTTCAGATTGCTATAATATTCAGTTAAAGAATTACCAGGCTGCTTAATGTTGAAAATTTGCTCATATAGCTCATATACTTTAAAAACATAACTTCGGGTGGAAAAGGAGTCAATAAGAGAATCCCAAATCTTTTTTGCTGTATCACAAAACTTGACGGTAGTTACAATATGGGGCTCCAAACTATGCCACAACCAACCCATAACCACCGAGTATGTACTTTCCCAATCCACAAGTTTAGAATCGCCGGATGCAGGGAGAAGGTCAGTAATATAACTCAACCGTCTCTTCCCTTTAATAAAAACTTTAAATATATGAGCTCAAGCCAAATAATTCAATCCATTTAAATGCTTAGAGGTAACACAGCATGGCAAATCATCTTTGAGGTCAAAGGATTTTGTCCCAATTATGACTACTACAACTCTTGTGAAGAACAACGAACAAATATGAAGCCAAATATAAATTGAAAAAATGCTGAGAAGATTGGAGAACAAGTCGCAGACCCAAACATAGAAGAACCAAAGTCAACAACAATGACCATTAATCAAGCCAAAATCAATAACCAGATCAATCGCGTCCAAACTCACCGCACGAACCAAATTGTGACCAGAAAGAGTGCCGACTGAGAAAAAAATGACGAGAATCGACCGAAAGAGAAGAACACCACCAGCTCGAGAGCTCAAATCTTGGTAAAACATGTATTGTTGGCACCTAGGGTTTTCGTATAGGGTAGTCATGCGAACCAGAAATCGCAACCAGAGGGATCGCCATCTGAGGAAGGTGACGAAATGACAACCGATCTAGATGAATACCACAAAATCAAGCACAAATCGGAACAAATATGGTGTTTCGGCACTGATGGAGAAGATTCGGCACTAATAGGGTTTCAAAAAAAATAGAGGATTTGAGGGCTAGGGCTTCGAAACATGTAAAGGACTAGGGTTTCGAAAAATTCAACTTCAGATCTAAGATTCAAGGTTCTGCGACTTTAGATCGAAGCTAGGATTTTGAAAAAGGTAGACGAATCCAACCATGTAGTCGCCGATCAGCAATGTCCATACAACCGGCAGCGCCACACTGACGTCATGGTACAAAAATGACGTCTACACGCCATTTCTACCTCAATGCATTTCAGAATAATAAGAACAAATCTAGGGTTGGATAGGGATGGCGATGGAGTGGGGTGGGGCCGGGGATGAGTTCTCCCATCCCCGTTCCCTATTTCATTAGAGTAGGGATCGAGGAAAGTATCGAAAAAATAGCAAAGAACGAGACGGGGACGGGAATATTTCGGGGATAGTTTTTAGGGTTTAAGATAGTAATATTAATAAGAGTTATAAATAACATAATAAATAAAAATAGTAGATGAATGAATAGAACTAAAAATACAAATTATAAGAAATGGAGAAAAAAAAATAGAAATAAATATAATATTTTAATATTTTAGACTTAATATATTTTTAATATATATATTTTATACATGTATTTATATTTATATTTAAAAAATATTTAATTTATGTAATCGGGGCTGGGGCGAGGGGAAACGGCGCGGGAGAAGCAACTACCGTCCCCATCCAGTTTGTTATTAGGGACGAGTAAAACCCGTACATAGCGGGGCAGGGCCATGCAGGGACGGGATGGGGTGGAAAAAATTGCCATCCCTAGGTTGGATCGATGCTCTAATACCAAGTAAAAGTGCAAAGAAAATATCTTTATGGTTTTTAAAGAAAGAGATGAGAGAAAATGTGGAGAGAAAATTAGGGTTTAGGAACTTAATCTGTCCCTCTCCCTTATATCTATTTATATTAAATGAAGATACAACACAATAACACAAATACCCTTAATAAAGAAAAGAAAGACTAACAAAGTATATTTAGGAACATATTTAAGCATGAGAAAAAAATAAAAAACTTGAGGGTGGAATCAAAAACTTGGGGGTGAAATCTATTAGTAGAACAAATACTCATTCCCAAACCCAACAGCTACAGACAACACGGAATTCCCATAAATCCTACCCATTTGAGGGATTATAATATTTGTTCCGCATACAAGTCAACTCATGCATAGAATGAGTGGCACAAGATTGCAAGTGTAAGGCATTAGATCTGGGGAGTCTAACTCCCTAGCAAGAGATTCTAATCACAATTGAGTTTTGAAAATTAACTAGCAAATGCTAAGTTTTGGTTCCTGCGCAGTAAAATATTGTTCGTTGTACTCACGTGTATGCAGTCATATACGCACGCCTACGTGGACAACGTATGGCTGTTATCTATCAAGTTTCCCAGAGAAAGGCCTTGTACTAGGAAGGTTCAAGTCTTTACTTATATACCATTAGACCCTTATCTTCCCATCCGTTCTGAAATAGTGTCACAATCTACCCCCTTAAATGCACAACATTCCCATGGCATTAACTAGATTGTTCCCCCACCTGGCTATTTAAGGTAGCAGATCATAAGCAACCACGAAACAGCCACGAAACAGCTTATAAGTAGCCATTATATTACACCATCTGGACATCTCTACCTCTCTACAAAACCTCTATTCTTCTTACCACACTGCCCTCCATGGGACCAAGGTTAGCCTTAATACCAAATTTATAGCGTCCCATTGCTGTCCAGTATAACCTTCTGCGCTTTACCCACTAGGCACGATGTACGTGCTCATACACGCACGCATATATAGCTAGTGCATGACTTTCATCCTCCAAAATACCCTTGAAAAGAAAACTTGTATTAGGAAGGTCCCAAGTATTTACTTATATGCTATTAGACATTACTCTTCCCATTTGATCTAGGATGGGGTGTCACACAGTCACACCTACAAACGATGAGGTGTCACACAGTCACCAACAAACTAAGGGTTCTCCAACAAGCCAATGTTTTCCGTTAACCATCAAAAGGCCATTGCTTCCTTGCGAAGGTACAAAATCCTTACTAGCAACCTAACAATGCAAATCTCTCAAACCACTATTATTTTCTATTAGATTGTTGGCTCGTATAAAAGCTCGAGCTAATAGAGGATGGGTTAATTTTATTACTTCTATCCTTAACACGCCAGTGTAGCCAGTTTCCTCTGTAAAGGAGCCAAAACACATGCAAATATTTTAATTATCCAAGTAGGTAATGAGGTTTGAATACATGATGTATTCTGTGCTCTTATAACATGCTAGATTATTCCATGCTCTACTACACGTGCAAATTTTCCTCGCTCTAATACCATGCTAGATTATTCCATGATCTCTGTTCATGTCTGTTGTGAGGAGCCTTTGTTTTGTGATCGCTGTCCATGTTCATGAGGACCTCGCTGTTCACGTTCGTGAGGACTAGTGCTACTCTATTCATGTTCTAATTATTTGGAAGTTGTGAGAAGCCTTTGTGTTTGGTGATTTGTTCATGTTCTGATTACTTGGGAGTTGTGCGGAGCCTTTGTGATTTTAATTTTTAATCAAGGCTGTCAACAGGAGAAGCTGGGTTTGCTACCCGGACTTCTGAGACTAATGAGTCTGACGAATACTGGGCGACCATCTAGAACTGAGGTGTTCTCCTCTTCTATCCGGCTTGTTGATGAAAAGCTTTATGGTGATACAGCTTATCCGTTGGGGAGAAAAAATGTGTTGAAATCCTTGTAAGGAATGGAATTGGATTCCCATCTATTTGATAATGCTCCCGCTGCTAGCTCCCCTACCTATCGTACCTGGGTCCGAGATGATGCTCGTATCTTTAGTCAGATCATGAATTCAATGTACCGCAATATTAAGATTTTAGTTGCAAGTGCTGATACAATGAAAGAAATCTAGGGGGTTCTAGAAGATATTTATGCCTCCACAAATGACTCATCGTGCCTTTATGATGTGATGCGAGGCTTCTTCCGCTCGCAACAGGCTGGTCGTCCTATTCAGGAGCACATTATGGGATTTAAAGTGCTTGCCGACGAGTTTGATCGGTTACTTCCATTTACCAGTTCTATCAGTAAGTTTCAAGAATAGCAAATGCAGATTCTCGTCGTGTGCTTCTTGGCCAGTTTGGACCTTGAATATGAAAGGGCTCGTTCCCAGATTCTTGATGGGATCTATCCCAGATTCTTGATGGGATAGATATTCTTACATTATATGAGACTTTCCGTCAGATGAGTCGTTCGATGCGCCGTGAAGACACTCGGTCTTCCTCTGATACTAATGATTAGTCTGCCCTTGTTGCTTCTCGAGGAGGCAATGGCACTCGTGGCCATGGTAGGGGCCGTGATGGAGGTCGAACAGGTAAGGGGGCTCGTGAGACTCATTCTTGCCACTATTGTGGGATCCAGTGCCATATTCGTAGTCAGTGTTATAAACTACATAGAAGACCGTCCCCAGTGGCTAATGCTACTGCTGAGTATCCGCAGGTAGACTCGTTTTCCTCTTCTCAGAAGCAACTCATAAAAATGACCCCAGCTGAATATGAGCAGTATTTTCAATCTCAAGTCACTAGCCTTAGTCCTCCCGCTCCTGCTGCCGCTACCTTCGCAGGTAATCCTAGTGCCTGTCTAACGACTACTCCATCTGTCTGGGTGATTGATTTAGGTGTCTCCTATCATATGACTAGTTCGGCAGGTATATTATCTGACTATCAGGTGACTCCTAGCCATCGTGATGTTCTTGTGGCTAATGGATCTTCCTTACCGGTTAAAGAACGTGGAGTCGCTACTCCCACACCCTTCTTAACCCTACCTAACGTCTTACATACTCATGGAAATCCATTTAACTTATTATCAGTCAGTCAACTTACTAATGATCTCAACTGTTGTGTGATTTTTTATCCTGATAGCTGTGTTTTTCAGGATCTTACAACGAGGAAGATTATCAGTAGAGGTCGAGTTTCTAATGGGCTTTACTTGGTGGAGGAGGTGGCTGCTATGACCTGCTCAATAGTTCCCTCTCCTAGTTTTGAGGCTTATTGCCGTCTGGAACATCCATCTATATCCAGTTTACATAGTCCGTGTCCTAGTTTTCGTTCTATTTCTCATATTGAGTGAGTCGTGTCGGTTGGCAAAGCACCTGCGTGTGCCTTCATTATCTCGGGTCAATAAACGAGCTTCGGCTTCTTTTTCTTTGGTTCATTAAGATGTTTGGGGGCTGTGTCCATTGGAGTCTGTTTCTGATTTTCGTTATTATGTCATATTTGTGGATGGTTATTCTCGTGTGACTTTCTTATATCTTATGCGACATAAATCTGAAGTAGCATCCATTTTTTTCTCATTTTGTATGGAAGTAAAAATCTAGTTTTAGGCTCAGGTTAAATGTTTGCGCAGTGATAATGGTGGCGAGTATCTCTCCACCCAACTAAAGACTTTTCTATCTACTAATGGTATTATTCATCAGATTTATTGCCCAGCTACCCCACAGCAAAAAGGTGTCACTGAGCGCAAGAACCGCCATATTACGGAGACTGCTCGTGCTCTCTTGTTTCAAATGCACATGCCTAAGCAATTCTGGGGACATGCCGTGTTAATTGCTTGCTACTTAATTAACCGTCTCCCATCTCAGGTCCTTAGTGGCAAAATTCTGATGGCAATCCTCTCTCCCACAACGAGCCTTTTCTCTCTCCCCTTGAGAATTTTTGGTTGCCTTTGTTATGTTCAGGACACCCATCCTCAGCGAACGAAGTTGGATGCTCGGCCAATCAAATGCATCTTTCTTGGTTATTCGAAGACTCAGAAGGGGTATTGCTGTTTTTGTCCATCTCTCCATAAGTTCTTTGTGTCCCGCGATGTTGCCTTTGTGGAGTCTACTCCTTTCTTTTCCGCATCAGATTCGGCTGGGTCGGGGAGTGGGCGATCTGATCTTGCACATCTTGAATTTTTAGTGTCTTGCTTGCCTTTGCCCTCTTCTGCAGGTGTTCCTCCCACTGAGAGGTCCTCTCCACCTTCTCCTTCCACTCCTTCAGCTTCATTAGAACTTTCCTCTACTGAGCCCATCTCCTCGTCTACGGATCCTCTTCCCATGGTAAGTGCTCCTTCCGCTGCTCACGATACTCCTATTGCTACTCGAAAATCTTATCGCACGTGTAGGGATCATCCTCTCTATACTCGCTTCTACAAGAGCCTTTCAGTCTCCTTACAGATTTGCATCGCCACTCTAGATCAGGCCACTATTCCTCGTACTATTCTCGAGGCCTTAGTTGACCCTAGCTGGCGGGGTGCTATCTTGGAGGAAATGCACGCTTTTGAGTCTACTTCTACTTGGTCTCACGTTTCTCTTCCAGAAGGCAAAAAGGCTATTGGTTGCAAATGGGTCTTTACGGTCAAGGTAAATCTTGATGGTTCTTTTGCCCGCTTGAAGGCCCGTCTCGTTGCAAAGGGATATTCTCATACGTATGGGGTTGACTATTTTGAGACCTTTTCTCCTGTCGCCAAAAAGGCATCTGTTCGCCTATTTATGTCTCTAGTTGCCTCTCGCCATTGGCCTTTATACCAGCTTGATGTGAAAAATGCCTTTCTTCACGGCGATTTGCAAGAGAAAGTTTATATGGAATAACCTCCCAGTTTTGTTGCTCAGGAGAGGTTGCAGCTGGTCTGTCGTCTCCATTGATCTCTTTATGGCTTGAAGCAGTCTCCACATGCATGGTTTAGTCGATTTAGTATGGTTACGCACCAGTTTAGTCTTCTATAGTCCGGCAAAGATCATACGGTGTTCTACAGACGCTCATCTGCTGGTTGTATTCTATTGATTGTTTACGTTGATGATATTGTTATCACAGGTGATGATGCGGTGGACATTTCTGCGTTGAAACAATTTTTAAAATCTCAGTTCCAAACTAAAGACTTGGGAGAATTGAAATACTTTCTTAGAGTCGAGGTAGCACGAGGTAAGAAGAGTATCTTTATCTCCCAGAGGAAGTATGTGCTGGATATTCTTGCTGATGCAGGGTTTTTGCGCGCAAAGGGCGTTGAGTCACCTATAGACCCGAGTGTTAAACTTCTCCCTGATGAGGGTAATGTTTTTCCTCATCCCGACAGATTTAGGAGAATGGTCGAAAAGTTGAATTATCTAACAACAATGACAAGACCAGACATAGCCTTTCCTATGAGTATGGTGAACCAATTCATGGCTGCACCTTAAGTCCCACATTAGAATGCCGTAGTTAGAATTCTACGTTATATCCACAGTAATCCTAATAAGGGGTTGCATTTTAGTGATCACGGCCACTATATGATGGAAAGATATTCTGATGCTGACTGGGCGGGATGCCCTATTTATCGGCGGTCCACTTTTGGATTTTCTACATTTATCGGTGGCAATCTTATCTCTTAGAAGAGTAAGAAGCAGAATGTGATTTCGAGAACAAGTGCAGAATCAGAATACCGAGCCATGGCCTTGGCCACATTTGAGATTTTGTGGCTTCGTCAATTGCTTTGTGAGTTGGGTGATCCCTGCAATGGCCCAACGAGACTTTGGCGTGATAATAAATCTGCAGTATATATTGCCACGAATCCGGTGTTCCGCGAGCATACTAAACATATCGAGGTGGACTGCCATTTTATTTGGCATGAGTATCAGAACGGTGTAATCGTGTTTGGTGCGGTTCGTACTGGAGAGAAGTTGGCGGATATCTTTATTGAATCTGTTTCAGGTCCTCGGGTTCAATACATATGTAATAAGCTGGACATGTTAGATATATATGCACCAGCTTGAGAGGGTGTTAGCTTTATTATGATTATATTAGCTTTATTATGATTATTATTATCCGGTGTGGTTGAACACACTACAACTTATTATATAGTCTAGTTGTTCTATAAATAAAACCGTTGCATGCCCTGATGGGATTAACGCCTTTATTGAGTTTAATGTTATTCTATTAACAGAAAATCATAAGCTTACTGTTGATGATACTCCTCATCAGAATCAAAAATTTAATGAGGGTGCTATATTATAGTGGGTGTTTGTCGTGACCGTTACATTAAGAATTTGTGTAAGAAATGGCATGCTCTGACCATTAGTCCCCATCGCATTATCCATAGGCTTGGACATAATGCATATTTACTTTTGTTGGACAGTTTGATATATATTGTTGGGTCTATTTCCTAACAATTTAAGTTTTTGGGGCAATTAGTGACTTAAAATAGTATCAGAGCTCTGGTTCCACGAGGTCTTGGGTTTAAGTCTTGTGATATGTATTTTTCTATTATATTTGTTATTGTACACTGTGTGTTTGTGCACTTGTTCAGTTCTATTCAGTCTGTTTGCCTCTTCACATGCGAGACAGAATCGCACGTAAAGAAGAATGTTGGATAACTTGATATACATTACTGGACTTATTTCCTAACTGCTTAAACTTTTAGGACAATTGGTGACTTAATAACTTCGTTTGACACCTAATATAAACATTAGTCCGACTTTTAATGTGGAGGATTAGTTTCCTTTTTGGCACCTTCAAGCATCCAATAGGGAATGTAAGTTATTCTACAAGTGGAGTTTCTACGCCCTTCGAACCGGTGCCTCCTCGCATTTGGCGGCTTATAGACCAGGTTGAAGATGTACTTCGAGATGAGATTATAGGTCCTTCCCATTATGGTTTCCAGAGGTACCTTGTTAAGTGGAAGAATAGCCCAGTTTCTAATTCTATTTGGATGTTGGATCATAGATGATGAGTTGTGTCATCTTGACTCATACATCATAGAGCAGTATCACACTTGGCAGGCAGGTTTTTCCAGCCAGGAGAAATTAGGAGAAAATATGGGAATCACATAAAACTGCAATTTATCGCACCTATGTGAGGTGGGCGTGAAAGATTCTTTCCTAATTTATTTTATTCAGACTTGATTTTCGAAATCAATTATGTAATTTCTGTTTATTCTGAGTTTTTATTGTTTATTTTGATATTAGGATTCTTACTTAGATTACAGATGCAAGCCTTATCATCATTGGAAATCATCTTTGATATTGAGAATAATATTGAGTTGAGATATTTGTATTTTTAGGTTTTCTTTTATCTTCTTCCCTTGCTTGTTTGATGATTCTTTGTAGGCCACCACCTTCTTTCTTTTACTAGTATAATCAAACAAGCCAACACCCTAAGTCCAAAGCCTCCTTTTGAGGCTATGCATCAATTTGCTAGCAAGATTTGATGTTTTTTTTTTCCTGTTTTCTAATTCTGACATGGACTATTATA
>JAOTRH010210527.1:0-41826 GCA_034768845.1 Heliamphora exappendiculata | reverse complement strand
GTGGGGACGACGGGGGTGTCGACGGGGGTGGGGTGGGGTGGCGGCCGAGGGTTTTGGTTTTGGGGTGGTGATTTTGGGTGGGAATGGCGGTTTTAAGGGCGATTTTGAGGGCAATTTTGTGGTTTCTGTTAAATTGAACGAAAATTGTAATGGTTTGGGTCTTTTTGATGTTAAAATCAAATCTGAGAGAGTGTTAGTGCAATTTTTGAAACTATATGAAAATTTTCTATTTTTATCAGAAATCTGATATGGGTCAATGAAATTTACCCTTAATAATATTATTTTAATTTAATTAATATTTATATTTCTAAGTTATTTAGGTGTTTATTTGAAATTATAACACTTATAATTTTCTTTTACTCTTCAACTATAAAAATAGTTATTTGGTTATAATTTTTCTCTTTTCACCAAATAATAATTCTAAAAAAAACCCGTAAATGCACAAGTTATTAAATATGCTTAAATTTTTGCATTTTTTACAAAAAAAAATGAAAAAAAAAGTTAAAGACAAAAAACTATCTAAACAAATCAAGCTTTCTTGAATTCATGTAAAAATTTATTCTTGAACTGATTTTATTTTTTAAAAAATTTCATCTATAAAAACTTACAAAATCCTATTTTATAAATCTGCGTAGGACTCCTAAAAATTTAAGACCAACTCGAATTAAAACATGATCACCTAACATATATATTAATTGAGATGTGGACTATGTATATCCACCCTGTAGTTATATAGGTCCAGGTTACCGATTATCTTGGGTTTGTTTTAATAAATAATTTATCATTCAATGTATGAGGGTACAAAGATAGTTTACAAAACTCGTATTTCATTTTTTTATATATGAAACTATTGTAACATAACCTTTATTTGGTATTTTTAAAAAATTGAATTTTTATAAAATAAAAAATAATTTTTAAACTGTAGTGATTGACAATTTTTAAGAATTCATTATTTTTTTATTTTATTCAAGAAAAATGTATACATATTTTAAAAATTCTAATTGAGCTTGTGTTTGGATTAATTTTTTTTTTTTTGACTTTTTTTCATGTTTAGTGAATATTTTTTAACATTAGTTCAAATTCAAATGAGTGTACTTTTTAAATTTTTCTCGTTATTAGAAAATAGAAAAGTAATTTTTTTAATTAAAATTTAAAAGAAAATTCATATATGATGAAAAAAACTAACTAGTTTCAATTTTTTAGCTTTTTTTTTTTAGTTTCTTTTGTTTTTAATGAATTTTTTTAAAAATTAGTCATAACATGTATATTTTTTAAAAATTCTCTCAATCACAAGAAATTAGAAAAAATAAAAGATTTAAATTAAAATATTAAAAAAATTATAAAAGATGAAAAAAAGCTATGCATGAAAAGCTACAAGGTTTTTTTAGTTTAAACATAGGTTGATTTTCAAATAATATGATTATAATATATTTAGTTTTAAACGTTAATTTTATTTTTAAAAATAAAAATTAATTGTGTTAGTATTCTAAATATTTATAACTTATTTTTAAAATGATTAAAATAATCTAATGTTTTTTTAATAAAAAGAACAACTGTGTTAAAAACAAATGGCTTTTTGTAGACATCTGAACAGCGAGTAGGATCTGGAATCCTCGAAGCCACAAAGAAACACGTTTAAAGTTTGTGAGAAGAAATGAAAAGACTAGATTGCCCGTGAGAAGTGGTATTAGGTAAGGGCAATAATGGTAAAACTCATTAAAATTGACTTTTGATTAACGCGTGCGAAGGTTGGTAGGTACTGGGTATTGGGTATACAATTCATCTGCTGAGATTATATTTCCATGCCAGCTATGATATGGGCCCCTCCACTCCGCAATCTGTTTGCGTAGAAATCGAGGAATGTCTTCGCAAATTAATTATTAAATTATGCTTTTATAATTTAAAATTAATCTTTAATTAAATAATTTCTTTTATTTATTTTATATCAAAAAAAAAATACCCTTATTTCAAATCAAGTTAACAAAGTTTTCAAAAAAAAAAAATTCAAGTTAACAAACACCTTTGTGGCGTGAGTCGGCTGGGCCAGTCAATGAAGACGCGCGCCGAAGGTTGGCGGCCGCCTTCAGGCTTCCGTATCATACGGAGTAATTATTCGCCAATTTAGCATTGACAGTATCTATATCACGGGGTTTCTCATTGTCGAAATTAATGATTATAATGATTTGACATTGTATACGTTTGAATTATCTAGAAGTTTTCTCGAGTTAATATATTCGTTCTGTTCGGATATATATTATTTATTTATTAATGAATAAATTAAATTTTAAATAAATAAATTTATTTAGGTGATTTGTAATTTATTTATTTATTTATTTATAAGTTAATTATTTAAATAATTTTATTTATTTATTTGATAATAAATCAGTTTATTTAACTTATAATTAAATTATTTGTTTATTTAGCTATTCAAACGAGTTTATTTATTTATTTGTTTATTTATTTATTTTTAATTTATTTAATTAATTAAACAACGTGACTTATTTTTTGATTTATAAGTTAATAAATAAATAAATAAAATTATCCAAACAGGCCATTGTTTGAATTAATTTATTATTTTAGGTTATGTATAGTGTACTGCACTAGCTGAATCGACAATTAAAATAAAAATTTTCAAGTGTTTAATTTCTTTGGCATAATGCTGTTTTCTGAAGTGTGCTTTTTACTTGTTTGGACAACTTTTTATAATATAATGCATGTAGTTATTGGATTTGATCTCACTTTATTTTCAGAAAATTGAGTCATCTCAATTTGTTTGTATGGTGTCACCTTATTTATTTGAATAGTTCATTTATAAAATAAGTAGATCGAACGTTAAGAATTACATGCATAATTAGTTATATTTATCTTTAAAAAGTATACGATAAATATAATTTTAAGAATACATTATGTCTTTTTAAAATTAATGTGATGTAGCTGTATAATTATAAAATTTTAATTAATTTAATTTTTATATTAATGACTTTGTAGATAATTTTTCCAACCGGTTTAAGGCCATTGAGACTGGGTACACTATAAGAAAGAAAATAAAGGGGATTTATTTCTTTAACAAATGGAGATAATTTTAATCCCTAATTATCTATATTGTTGTTTATTTTGTTGAGATACTTGAATTTTATGATTTATTGTTTGAATTCTTTTGGAACTTATAGTTTTAAGATTTTTAATTATAAATAAATATGTATGTTTGAGAATTATAATATTTTGCTTAAATTTTAGTTTTCAGTAAAAAAATTTATAGTATTCGAACAAGCGCACACTTTTTATTTTTAATTTTTAATTTTAAATTAATAAATATAAATGATACTATTTAAAATTATAAATTTATAATTTTAACACATATTTGTAGTTTTTTCTTAAATATATAATTATATTTTATATTAAAATATTTTTTTAAAAAAATTATAATTAAATTTGTAACGAGCCTACAATTTTGCTTCACTCTTTCTCAGGGATTTCGAAAGATTGTGCCGGACAAATGGGAATTCGCCAACGAGAATTTCAAGCGAGGGCAAAAAGAGCTGCTCACGCAGATCCGGCGCCGGAAGACGGTGACGTGTGCTCCGGCGAGAGGAAAGTCGGCCGCTGTCGGCGGCGCTTCCTCACCGTCGAATTCCGGAGATGACCTGGGGTCGTCTTCCATGTCGTCACCGGACTCTAAGAACGCCGGATCCGTGGATGCACCTGCTAGAGCACAATTAGCCGACTTGTGCGACGAGAACAAGAAGCTTAAGAGAGACAACGAGTTGCTGAGTTCTGAGCTCTCGCAGGCGAAGAAGCAGTGCGACGATCTCGTCGCTTTCCTGACCGATTACGTGAAGGTGGCGCCCGACCGGATCGATCGCATTATGAGGCAACGAAGCTCTGGATTCTCCAGCGATGGATTCGACGGTGAGATCGGATCTACTCTCAATGAAGAGTGTGACAATGACAATGGTTCCGCCGCCGCTTCCGGTTCCGACGACGATAACAGGGGAGACACAACTGGTGACGGTTTGAAACTGTTTGGGGTGTGGGTGAAAGGAAATAAGAAAAAGAGGGGCCGCGACGATAAATTGGGCTTTGGAGGGGGGCCAGGGGGCCATCGCAAAGAAATGAAGACGGTGGACTTTGATGCGCCGTGGATGACCAGCAAGGTCTGTAACTGACCAATGCGGGGGTGACACGGAAGCAAACGGGTGGAGGTGTACGGTAAGATCTGCTGCACCTTCGTGCCCATGGAGGAAAATATTTACTTATTTTAAGCATATGGCTAGATGATAATAATAGTCGGTGCTACTGCTAGTTAGAGAAACAGTCTTGAACCGTAAGGTTGGACTGCGGAAGCAGAACCAATAATCATAACTTTTAATGGATGAAGTTGATTCGGTGTAAGCAAGTCTATAGCTGGTGATTATGGCTGTGGCAGAGTTGGGGATCAAAGGCAAATGGGTCTCTCGGCTCTGTTCATTTGCCAGATCATGAAGATGTAAAATCTTCGCACTTATTTAAATCTATTATACAATAGTTGGATGGGACTTTTATTTTTTATCCTACGGTTGGGCATTTCTCATCTTCATTCAACGGAGAGATGAATGAACTTGAAGCCTCTCATCTCTCTCTGTCTCTTTTCTCACGCCCAGAGGCCCCACACCAAATTTATATAATAAGTTAGCTTACTTGATATATCATGTATGTTATAGCGTATTTATGGAGTATTTTGCCTTCATACTCATTCATACTTAATATGTGGTTATAATTTATTTGTTAATTTTTTAAAAGATATTTTCACTTTATAAATCTAGACATCCAGGACAACGATTCTACATTATTATTGTTTGGAGAATGAGTCTTGTATTTATCAAAAATGCACTTTGTGAAGACTTGATATATATATATTTTTATTTTATTAAATAAACATATTTGATATATATTTAAGTAATTATTTTGTTTTATTTTTTATCTACTTAATAAAAATAAATTAATATTATTTTATTTGTTATATTATTAAATAGATATGCATGTTTTATATTGTGTATTTGAAATATTTTTTATTCATGCATAAATAATTATTTTTTATCCCCGCTTAATATATTTAGGCTCTGATTGATAGTTTTTTTATAAATTTTTTTAATTAGCATGTTAAAAATTAATTTTATTTATTTAATAAAAACATTTTAAAATAAAAAATTATTAATAAAAATAATTTATTAAAAATTTTGAAGAGTCTTGAAAATGTATATAACTCATATTACACCTCATAGAACTTGGCGCCTCTTTTAACACCTGACATCCCAGCTGGCAAGTTGCCTCACAGTGAGGAGTGATTATTGGGTGATCTTAAAATTTTACGTGGAAAGCTAGTCTTATTCAATATCATAATAATAAATTTTATAATAAGAGAATGATAATTTATTTTTGTTAAGTAATTAAAAAATAAATAGTAATTTATATTGTATAAGTTGTAATTATTTATTTATTTAGAATGTTACGTGATATTACTTATATAATATTTTAAAAATATTTAATAATTTTTTTACTGTGGGTTAAAGATTTTTATTTTTTTTAATTATTAGCTTAATTTTGAGTCATCGATTGATTCAATCCAACTACAGTTGCAATGTCTACTGGATTTATTCAATCCAAATACATGTTTTCTCCTCCTCACCCCTTTGTCTCATATGGAAGCCATTGAAGCTTCTATGGTAATATGCTAACATGTATTGTTTTCTTACTTTTTTATTTTTTATTTATTTTCCATTAACATGGGCATTAAAATATCTCAGCTGATAGGCTTTCATAATTTGCAATGGAACATGCACAGTATATATAAGATAATGAAGTAAGTGAAGGGAGGGGTTTGCTACACGTGGTTTATAAAATAGAGAATATGGAGTTCAGGGTGCATATTATATGATTCTAAGTCAAAGCAGGTGTGCTGCTGTGAGTATGATTAGTGCTGTAATTAAGGTTTTTTTAATTTAATTGGTACCATTCAATATTTTGAATTCTTTGAGTAGGTTATTTGTATTAAAAATCAAGTCAATCGGCCATAAGTAGTTATATGATCGATGCACATTTGTCTTATATTTTATTTTTATAATTTTATAAATCGATTATTTTATTTCAAAACAAATATGCTTCAATCATAATGATAACGATGTTCAATTGATGTAATTCTTTACATGAATTACTTACTCGAAGAATCCAAAATAATGAATGGATCCAATTAAATTATGAGATCTTAATTACAACATTAATCGTACTCATACTATAACTTACTCTTGACTTGGATCACGGTAGGCATCCCGATTTTGAGAATAAAATGCTCTTTTTTAAAAATAGAAAAACAGTGGTAAATTTAATTTTATGTTTGGATCTATCAAAGGGAAAGGAAATGCCGGGAAAATAAAATTATGTATTCATTTTGTTGGTACCAAATCAAAACAAATTCTCACATCTTTATAATGGGATTTTAGAACACAAATTCTCAAGCCTAGTGAAAACATAAACGTAGACTTTAAACCACATAAAGAAAGTAAAGAACAAAAACAAAAATACAAATATACGTAATTTAGTTGACTATATACCTCTACGAAAAATAAGAAATAATTCACTATATAATAATAAGGAATGCAAATTTTACTATTTCATTCACATAATATTTGTGACCTTAAACTTGAGTCTCTTTCTCTTTTTCTATACTCTCTCTAGCCTCTTTATTGAGCCATCTCAAGTGTATAGGCGACCTTAGGGTTTCTATTAAACATAAAATCCTTATATATGCAGCCCTTAGGTCAAAACTTAACTCTAACTGCCGCGTAGAAAATTGCTATTGCGCTTAGATCGATCGATCCGTTTTTAGACCGATTGATACGTCTTTTAGACATATCAATCCGTCTTTAGATCGATCAATTCGTCTTAAATAGGTCTCGAATTCTCTGTCTTCTGCAGAGATCTTGCACCTATATCGACCCACTTTTTAGCATTCCAATGCTGTTTGAACGTCCTATCGAGCATGAATATCAAAATTTGAGACAGCAAACCCATAATCTCCACCTTTGCTCGAATTTATGAACTATCACCATCTTGAAGATCTATCAGTCGCCTCGTCTTGCACCCCATTCATGGGTATGGGTGCTCCACCTTCTCTGTTCATCAATCTGAATGAACTTGGACCAAATTCAAGCTATACTTAAATTTGATCCTCTTGCAATTAACTAGCCTCTCGTTCTTGGATAGTCTTCCAAACTCTTAAGTCTCAGCCTTTTGTGGTTACTTCACTTCCTTTGACACTGTTATTTGGTTTTGATATCTGCTTGGTCTGCCGTAGCTTTCATGTGACGTGAAGGTTCTCCACTACACTGTTTCTGCTGCTGTTGATTTGAACCATGATTACTCGATTTTCTAGGTGATTTTTTCTAACAGAACTCCACCTCGACTGCTGTACTCTTCTTCTGATTTTTTGACATACTCCGCTTGTTAGTCTAACTAAGCCTCCAAATGTCTGTGTCTTGTGCTATCCTTGCTGGATTCTGCTTGTGTGGTAGTGGTAACTCTACTTACCATTATGTCCCCTACCAACCTGTAGAAACTATTCACTTTTTGTCCTTTCATAATTATCATAGCTCCTCTGCTAATCTTTGTTGTTCCACAATTTGTTGTGAACTCATAACCTAGAGAATCTAATGTTCCCAAATAAATCAATTTTTTTTTCAACCCCGAAACATGTCTGACATTCCTCAAAATTCTTACAATTCCGTTAAACATCCTGATTTTAACTGTACATATTTCAATTGACTGGCATACTGAGTCATTCCCCATTAGAACAATACCCCGTTGCAAGATTTATTCGAGTCAAACTATTCTCTAATTGGACACATATGATATGAGCATCCTGAATCTAGTATCCATGACTCTGACAGGAACTTAAAATCTGAGAAAATTGAAAGTAGATCTCTGTCTACCTTATTTCTGACAACTCTTCGTCCAAATTGATAGATTCTGCAGGCGTTTTTCTTTTCTTTTCCTTCAGATGCTGTTTCAATTTTTGGCACTACCTCTTGAAGTGATTAGTTTTGTGATAATAAAAGCATTCCACATCCTTCCTTGCACGTGACTTGGACCGAGATCTACCACTGTTGGAATCTTGTTCACTTGATCTACTCCTTCATTTGCTTGACTCAGATTTAATCACCAACACACTTTCTGCATTAGATTCACTATTCCTCTTCATCTTCTCATGTGACAAAAGTGCCCTGGTGACCTTTTCTAATTCTAAAATGTTCTTTATTTACATCAAAGTAGTCACTAGATGATCATAGATGTCAGAAGCGATGTTAGGAGAAGGATCACCTTATCCTCATCATCAACCATCACTCCAAACCCAGATAACTGTGTGATGAGCATATTATACGTATTTAGATATTTCAAAAGATTTGTACCGTCTTTCATCTGCAGTCCATACAATTGCTTCTTCACGTACAACTTATTGGCCATGTTCTTCTTCATGTAAAGACCTTCCAGCTTCCACTATATCTCATGCGTTGTCTCCACATCATGCACGTTGTGAATAATCTCGTCTCTCATATTCAATCGAATCGAACTCGCGGCATTGAAATCAATATCCTCCCAATCGTCATTGGTTATCTTCTCTGACTTCCTTACCTTGCCGAGTAACGCCTTGGAAACCCATTGCTGGGTTAGTAGATCCTTCATTTATCTCTGCCACATAGAGAAGTTATTCTTACCGGTAAACTTTGCAACTTTATATTGATGGGATCTTAGAGCACAAATTCCCTAACGTAGCAGAAACAGGAACATAAGCTTCAATCTACACAAAGAAAATAAAGAACAAGAACAAGAATACGAATATACGTAGTTCGACTGACTTCCTACCTCCACAGGAAAGAAGAAACAATCTACTATATGACAATAAAAAATACAAGTTTTACTCTTTCATTCACACAATGTATGTGGCCTCAAACTTGAGCCTCTTTCTCTATATATATATATATATATATATATATATATATATCCTCTATACTGAGCTTTCTTAAGTGTATAGACGACTTTAGGATTTCTATGAAACATAGAACTCTTATATATGTAGCCCCTAGGTTAAAACTTAACTCTAGCCGCTGCGTAAAAAATTGTTATTGCGCCCAGATTGATCGATCCATTTTTAAGCCGATTGATTCATTTTTAGGCCGATTGATCCGTCTTAAATAGGTCTCGATTTCTCTGTCTTTTGCAGAGATCCTGCACTTATGTCGACCTACTTTTCAGTCCTCCAATGCTGTCCGAACGTCCTACCAAACATGCATACTAAAATTCGAGGCACCAAATCCAACACTTTATTCCCTTGTTAGGCTTTTACTTCGTGTAATGTCTAGGTGATGGGTTTGTGGCAATATTTTTTTATGTGGCCTCAGTTTAGTTGTCTTTGAATAAAATCTTTGTTTTACAAGTTTTTTAGAAAGTACAGTGATTATGGGAGTACTGTTTAATTTTTATAATGTGACTATCCATTTTTTGCAATGCATACTGAAGATGCTTTGCTTGTTCTTGATAAATTTTGTTCTTTTTAGGGTTTTGGTTGAATTCTCACTAAAGAGTGCAATCGTAAGAATATATCGTTATTTGGATGGGTCACAAATGGATTGAACAGTACATGTGAGCTTCATTCCAGTCTAGATCATGTATTATATCTCTTGTTTTTCTAATCACAAGTACTTTCTTGGGAATATCTTTTGATCTTTTGACTCCAATACCTTGAAGTTTTATTGTCCACTTATGTATACACAAGTGCTTTAATTTGGTGGAATGATTCAATTCATTCAACATGGTAGAATGCATCATTGGTTGGAGCATATGTACATTTAACAAACTGTTGCACAAATTTGTCCCTAAATGCATTATGAAGAACCCCTCAGATGTAATTAATAGTTACCTTAATTATCATGCTTCGTAATAGCAAAAAGAAGAATACCCTTAGACATCTCTTTCAAAAATGTTTCATCTAAAAAAAGAAAGATTCCTAATTTTAAAGAATAAAAAGGAGGAAATAAATCAATTTTGAGTTCAACCAAGATTAGGTAAGAGAGGAAAAGAATGCTTGTAAAAGAAAATATGCCCCCGGGTATGTGAAAATTGTGCTCGATTTTTTCATAAAAGTTAGAGAGTAATACTGACTTGCGCGTCGGAGTGTTTTCCGATCAAACTTTGGCCAGAGAGTGCTAACGGAATTCGTGTTGTAGTGCGAAGCGAAGGAGCAAGAAGGGAGATAACAATTTAGCGGTCCCTCGAAAGAGTTCGTTTCCAACCTTGTGTTGTCAAGAATCAAAGAGTTGACTTAGTTGTGCTATTTTTATGCTCGCATTAGCTTTTGAGGGCTTAAGTGTTATTGTGGAACTCACAACTCATGCCGGTGTAGAATAAAAAATTGTATGTAGAAAAAAAAAATTTGGTTGGAGAGCAAAAATTTTGATTTTAAAAAAATCAAATAAGACAAAAAAAATCACTTTAAAACTTTTGTAAGACTTTTTTCATTATTTAGTGAACTTTTTTCATTTTAACAAAAATTGTTATACTTTTTTGATTCATTTTTTTTACAATGAGTCAAAAAAAAAATAAAAGTATAAATCAAAAAATAAAATAAAAAAAACCAAACACAACAAAAAAAAATCCAATAAAAACCATAATAAAATGTTTTTGGCTACGTGAGTCCACAATGTAGACCAGAGACAAGCCGAACCATAAAGAAGCATAGTAACTTTTTTGGCTGGATGATTGTGTTGCTCGATTAGTCCTAGTAAACATTTTTTAGGATTATTTATTAAAAAAATAAAAATATATAGAAAAAACTAAAAAAATAAATTTAATTTCTTTTCTATCTTTTCTTTTAAAGATTCCATACATAAACTCTTCAAATTCATAATTCAAACACAATTTGTTAAAGATTTGTGCGAAAGATACGATAAGAACCGATTTCAATTAGATATATAAAAATAATATAATGATTTTATAATACGAATACTTAAAAACATACATTGATCCATGATGTTATAAGCTCATTTAAAAAGAGAACTTAGATAAGAAAAATTCTGATCTCCAAGTTGTTTGTGTGTAGAGAATCTTTAAATCACTTATCTCTCTAGGCAATGGGAGCCATGTACATCATGTGATGGCAAGTTCAAGTTTCAAACTTAGACTTGGACTTTGAAAAAAAAAATTAAGAGTGTAATTTGGGACTTTACACTATTTATACTAATTGTCTTCCTATCAAAGACATTTAATCATTATGAAGACCATTAATGAATTCATAAGTTAGGAAAATATATCTCAGAAATTCTTAATGAAATACATAATGAATCTCTTAAATTTATTGTATAGATCCAATGTATATCTCACATTCATTCTTAGATACACAATGAATAAACTATACTTAACGTAAATTTTCTATACATGCATACATATGTGCATTCATCAATAAGTTCATGAATATTAAAAGTTTTTTGGTAGGATTAATCTAATATTTTCATGCATTGACCACATTAAAAAAATAAATGTTAACAATCTCCCACTTGGCCTGCATGAATACATTTCATAATAAGACTATTGTCATAAGATGACCAACATTTTTCCAATAGAAGATTGCACCTTTTACCGTTAAATTGTATTCAATGAAGTTATTAGTATCAAATCATTGTAGTCACTGAGTCGCTCATTGACTTAAGACTGTACAATGGTTATAATACTAATTTCTGTCATCAACAAGAATATGTGAGTTTTAAAAAAAAGATGACATTAACAACAAAATGATGATTAATGCTAACTCATCGTAATAGTCAAGTTGTTTGTAACATTCAAATTGTGTACAAAGTTTGATGAAAACAAAAAGCAACAAATATAATTAATTATTACTATCATTAAATGATTAATACATAACAACAATGATACATTTTCATTTACTCTAATTTTTTCACAAAGTCCATGCGCGAAAAATAATCCTTAAAGAGCTTAGGGGAGAGACCTTTAGTTAGAGGGTCTGCCAACATGAGTGTAGTGTCAATATGTACAATGAAAATAATTTGATTCAGTACAATTTCTTTAACAACGAGATACTTGATATCAATATGCTTAGATCCTCCTGAACTTTTGTTATTTTTAAATAATCGAACAGCAGTATCATTGTCACAATAAATCTTCAAGGGTCTCGACATTGAATCAACAACAAGCAATTCGAAAATAAAATTCTTTAGCCATATAGCATGACATGAATTTTCATACGATGCTATAAATTCAGCCTCCATAGTGGAAGAAGCTGTCAACGATTGTTTATGACATTTTCATGAAATAGGTCCATTTGCTAACATAAAAATATACCCAGAAATCGACTTCCTTGTGTCTTTACATCTAGCGTAATCAGCATCTAAATAGCCGTCTACCTCAAGATTATATGATCTTTGATAAGTTAACATGTAATTCTTAGTTCATTGCAAATAACGCAATACTTTCTTGACTGCTTTCCAGTGATCAAGCCTGGGGTTGCTTTGGTATCGACCAAGCATGCCTACTGCAAATGCTATGACTATTCGAAAGGAATTTTTATTGGAGACAGGATTATAAGTTTCCTTATAGTCCACCCCTTCCCTTTGAGTGTATCATTTAGCAACTAATTTGGCCTTGTATATTTCAATATTACTCTTTTGGTCACGTTTGGTTTTAAAAACCCATATACAACCAACAGTTTTAGCACCATCGGGTAATATTACAAGTTTTCAAACGTTGTTGTCTTGTGTATACTTTAACTCATCATTCAAGGCATTTAACCACTGAGTTGCATTTCTATAATTTAAGGCTTGAACATAAGAAATTAGATCATTTTCCAAGCCTATATCACACTCATTTAGGTAAACCTCATAGTCATTTGATATAGCAGGCCTCTTTTCACTTTGTGACCTACGTGATGGCGTTTCTGTAACAGGAGCACTTCATTCTTCAAAGTGGAAAGTTTTTTAGGTACCACCATTATTCATAATTGGTGCAACTACATCATTTTCTTGAATAATCGAGAAAGACTTGAGAGAACGATTATTTTCAGAATTACACGTCCAAGATCATAAGAAAAATTAAAAATATTTTTCGTTAGACTTTTACCTATTTGCATTTGTGTGTTCAAATTAAGAAGTGTATTTTTTAGGTGACTTTTTAAATGTCTAATAAAGTAACTAGTGTCACTCGCTGTGTTACCCGAAAGAAGTTTTTTACAAAATTTTACATTTGGTTTTAACAATTACGGTGCCATCAGAAAATTTTTTTAAAAAATTTTCAAATATTTGACGCATTTTTACTAGATGTAACACTAACAGTAAATGCAAATACAAATATAGCAGCAGATGATGATAAACCAGTAAGCAGATTAGGATTTGAAAGGGTAGGGAGAGTGAAATTAGAACCATTTAGTAAAAATACAAAAATATCTTTTTCTTCGTTAATAAAAAATATTTTTGAATCCATAAATAAACTTAATAAAGTAAAATATTATAATTTATAAAATTGAAATAAATTTAAAATGTTAATGAAGTAATGAAAAAAACTATAAAATTAATAGTTTTTAAATAATAGCTACTACACTTTTAAAAAAAATAAATTACAATTAAAAAAATTACGAAATCAATTTAATACTGAAAAAATTACAAAAAATAAACTAAACCGAATTAAAAGAACTCCGATATTTAATCTTGATCGATTAGAACTTTTAATTCTGATATTGATTTTTGATTTTTACTTCTTGATTCGCCAATAGTTATAATTTTCACCGAATATTGCCAAATAATCGAACGACCGAATATTACCGAGCAATTGAATTACAAAAAAAAAGATTGAGAGAGTAAAAAAGTAGAGAGATGAGAGAGTAATTAAAAATTGTAATGAGTTTTTTGAAATGCAAATAGTCCTATTTATAGGAAAAAAAATTTAATTTTTTAACAAAAATTCTGAACTAGTTGTTGGCTAGTCCGGGTCCAACAACTCTTTCATCTTACCTTTTTATTTGAATTTTAAGTCGATCTAAGTCCTTGATTTCCAAAACTAGCCGTTGAGGTTCGGGTCGAGCTAGGCCGGGCCTCGAGTCAAGCTGAGAAATAGCCATTGAGTTCAAAGGCTGAGCCAAGGATCAAACCTCGGGTCAGCCCACAGGCTTATAAGGGTAGACTCATGCCCCAAATACATGTCTTTGGGCTCGGATTGAGCCGAGCTTTTTTTAGGCCGAGCTGAGCCCCCACAGTGTCGAGCCTCGGACTGTTCACGGTCCTCGGGTCATTTTTACACCCATGCTCTATAGCATACAAATATTCAAATATTTTTCATTTTGCCTATTAGTCAAGGGTTGAAACTTTAGAGTTTATTTCTTTTTAGGTCCTAAATTCAAAATTTCTAAAATGCTATCAACTATTTGAGGTTAGTTTATACGATATTTTATCTTGATTTTAATTAGACCACCACAAGTAAACGATGAAATTGATCTTTTAAAAAATAATTAAAGTGTGCATAAATTAACCCGAATACCCTAAAAAAAAAAAAAAAAACCTTGTGTCGTAGCAGTTCTAACCTCATCTATGGTGCTAGGTTCGGCAAAGAAGAAGGTGCATCACATAAGGTTTCAAAATTTGTTTACGTTGCTGCAGAAAAGTTTGGCTACCTTTTGGGCACCTGTCCAAATCACATCACTTAGATGCATTAATCTCAACTGCAAATATGGTAAAAGAAGGGAAGCAGTTATTTTTAAGCCTGATGGGGAAATCAAGCACCGTATTGTTGAGGGATCTCTTCGCAAACCCAACTTTATTTCGGTGGCCCAAAACCGTGACAATGATCCAACCAATCTGGAAAATCATGTTAAAAAGGTTATTTTTGTAAAATATAATTTAATCGAAAAGTATATGAATAAATTATATTTTATTTTATAAATAAATTATTTAAACTTAAACAGTATATTTTAAACTAAAACTGTCCATTACAATTGATGTCTAATCAAATTAAATTTTTACATAATTTTCTTTTTAAAATATTTCAAATTATCGTTGCCAGCTCATTAAAAACCCATAAGTCAAATTATTGTTGCCGGCTCATTAAAAACCCACAAAATAAAATCTTGAGAAGTGCGAGAGAATGAGGTTGGTAAGGGGATCACATCCCATAATTAGGACCTCCTAAGAAAAAGCCAGCCCTAAACAGACACCAGAAGCTAGCAAATGCAAAAACATTTTTATCATTCACATTAGGAGGCTACAATGGAATGAGGTTCTTAAAAGGATCTCATCCCATTGTTGGAACCTACCTAAGCAAAAGCAGACCTAAACAGACCCACAGAAGCAAGCAAATGCAAAAACATTTTATCATTCGCATTATGAGGCTACAATTGCAATTACTTAAATAGTACCCATTTATAGCTTCTGTCTATTTGTTATTTCACTATCCCTCACTCCGTAAATCCACGCCAAGATAAAGACTTGCGAAAAGTAGTTCATTCTGCATAATCACACGCATGTTGCAAAATCAGATAGCCGAGATGGTCAAAAGAGAGGGATAACCATTTCTGCCCAGAGCCGAAGGCAATAAGTCCGAGATGGAGAGACAAAAAGAGTTTGATATTGTCTCTTCTTAGCTTTATGGAATGGGCGTACCTTGCCCTATTTAAAAGAAATGAAGTCACAAAATACATACCTCACTCAATGACTCATATTTCATCGTGTCAGTAAGAGAATGAATTTGTTAGGATTTGTCAATGTAGTCATGCACGCGCACACAAAAGCTTATCTTTATGGTCCTAGCTCGTGTAGTTGAACCGGCCTACAGTATCATACCTATGGTACTTCACACAACCTTACCTCTTTACCCTCCAAGCCACAAGAACCTAACTTCCACAATAATAAAAAGTTTAATTGGCTCGTACGTCTTTAGCCAAGTCCATATAAGCAGTGATAGAACATCCTACGGGATTCTAAGGTACCCTGCAGGAGTTTTGGTCTCAAGCACTTTCGTGCCACGTGTCTGGACTTATTCATATACCTCACACTCTCATCTGGACTGATTCATATACCTACATTTTTCGTCTGGGCCGGTTTGTATATCTGCATTCTCTTATTTAATACGAACCGGGGTATTACTAGTTTTTGCCACCCAAATTGAAAAACAGTAGGGTTTGAGAGATAGGAAGTTACACATTTACATTCTTCTGATCAAGTCAATTTATTACCCGCAAAACAGGAGCAGAGATGTTATTTTGCATCCTCTCCTTACAAGGAGGGGTCATCGCAGCTTCTCCATTGCTACATTTGCTTCAATAGTGTTGTTCCTGCTTCATTGAATAGATTAGGAATTCTTCTGCAGAATGAAAACTTAAAGGAACCAAAATAGTCATAAGCACCCTTAATGTTTCAAATCGAGCATATTATAGTTTCATCCAAATCATCTCTCTTTTTACGTTCCCAATCACGAACCACGATAAAATATAAACAGACCGGCAGTAATCTGTCTTCATAGGTCGGAACATGCAACATTGTACAGAAGTTTAATTCTAATATCTGTAGGATGCTCTCATCATCCTCATATATTCATCCACGTTCACTTCTCCATCACCTGAATGTTACAAAATCAAGCAAATTAATAAGCATGCTGAAATTGAGATTACTGATTGAAGAACAAATTGAGCATTAAGTGCTATGGCAAAACCAAGGAGATGAATACATTTGAGAGGATGGGGGAAGAAGAGCACCAAAGCTAGAGATTCCAGGTTTTATTGTTTTCCTTTTGTTTTGTTTTTGCTTTTTATTATTTTTATGCTGTGTCTGACTTCTAAAAACAACTTCCCCTTCAAGTTTGGGTAAAATGATGAGTTTTGGCTCCTTAATTCATAATATAATTACAAAAGAATTTAATGGACCAATCAAATTTAAATTTCTTCTCAAAATCTGTTGTTTTCTAAGATCCAATCAAAATCAGTCACTTTCTTTTACAGAATCAACCATCTTTTCAATGTTTATGTATTGAGCCAATGCCTACTTCACTGAAAACCATCAGTGTAAGCCTGAGTTTAATTGTATGCTGTGCAAATTCAAAGTCTTGTGGGGGGGGGTGGGGGTCAACAATTATAGCCTCCTTTGGGTAGATACTTAAAGTTGCCTTATAACCTTTTGGCTTAAAGCCACAAAAAAAAGCCTTGGTATTTGTTTGACTAATTTGGCTTAGTGCCTTTTTGCTTCAATGCCTTTAGCCTTTCAGCATTTCTATGTATTAACACAAAATACATTTATACATTTTTAAACGATGTCATAACTTTTATTATACACATCGGTTTTTCATAAAAATATATATTTACTTTTACAACCTACTCGTCGAGATCTATCAAACAAGATCAATATTGACAATGAAACCCTGTGAAAATAAAAAATAAAAATAAAAAATGAAGATTTTCCATAGCAACTTTCATCCATGTTAGTCCTGGTTTATTGCCTTATTGCCTATTTGGCTTAAAGCCACTTAAAGCCATATAAGCTTTTAGCCTTTAAGCCACTATAAAATTACACCAAACGAGTGCTTATTTGGTTCAAAGTTACTTAAAGCAAAAGGTTCAGCTTCAAGCCAAGTTACCAAACGAGGCCTAAGCTTTGAGGTCATGCTGGATTACTGGAATATGATCATACTGGCACAGCTGGCGATGGTCCTGGTGATAATTGACAAGTCAATTACATAAGGGATACAAATAATTGCTGGGACAGTGAATTATGGTAGTATACTGTATAATTAGATTTGAAGTGGTTACTAGCAAAGCAAGAGTGGGAGTTGGACAAAGGTGGGCAAAATGTAATTGAATTAACAACTCAGAAAGAATGGAACTGATAAAGGGTAACTAACGAAAGGAAGGTTAACCAACCAAAGGAAGTCTCTATAAGCCCATAAACTTTAGCAAAACGACCCCACAGTGTCAGAAAATTCTTTCAGGGCTCTTAGTTTGAAATTAACAACATACTAAAAACATCAACTACAGAATTAAGCAAATTCCTCATTCAGCCTAAGCAATATTGATTACTGAAGCATCTAATTCAAAACTTATACAATGTTATTCTCTGTTTCTGCTCGTCTATAAACTAGCAAAGCAAAAAAAAATCAACGGTGACGGATAGATATTGCATTGACAAAAGGAAACAACATAAGCAGCAAATGCAGCTTATTATAGGTGATAGTTCTTTGTGTGGGTCAAAGACAAGACCTTCGGGTTTACGGTTGGTCCAAGTGACAACTTTAAACTGCTGGGTTGAGCTACCCTGGTGGGTTGTGAATCAATTTCAATATATGGTGAAACCTAGTAATTTTGTAGGCCACCCTAAACAAAAGTGAAAAGTTCACAAAGCAGGAACTTTCGCTCAAACAAAGAAAACCAGAAGCACACATCATAGTATTCATACTAATCAAAACAAACAAAAAAGAGGCACTTACGGTCATTATCTGCTTGCTCGATCATCTCTTGAATATCTCTGTCAGTGAAGTTCTCACCAAGTTCCTTTGCGATTTGCTTAATGTCTGCAGCAGATATCTTTCCCTGTACTCAACTTACATAAACTCAGTTGCCCACAAAAACAGACTATACAAAGGTGTACACAGTAATTATCTCACATTTTTATCTTGGTCAATAATGTGGAATGCTTTCATAAGCTCTTCTTTACTGTCCCTTTCTCCAATCTTGGCTGTCATCATATGCACAAATTCATCAAAGTCAATTGCACCACTGCCATCGTTGTCTACATCAGCAATCATTTGATTGATTTGCTGAAGATAACAATAACATCAGATATTAGATATCATAATTATGAAATAGATTATGAAATAGAGAGTTAAGCACCAAAATAATGAAACTAAGAAAAATGAGTTGAGAGTATACAGTTCCTTTTTATCTAGAAAATCCATCGACAGAAAGAATAAATTGTCCTTTTACTGGAAATGACACTTAATCAAGTTCATGCTGAGAAGAAAGGGGTGCCATCAAATTTAGGAACAGCAGCATTTGCAGAGTAAATTGGAAGCATGTTACCAATTATTATTTTTTCAAGTAGGTCTATATGGCCATTTTAACATCCAAATAATATCCACACGGAAAAAGGAATAAGATCTCTTAAATGAAATTTCTAATTCGGCATTTCACTAATCTAGACAAGAAGTTCAGAGAAGATTCCACTTTATAACTTCTTTAAGATCACATTGTAATGCAAAAAACTAAGGCTTATAAAAAAACTAATCGAAATGATCAGTGCTAACCCTTCCAATACCTAATTGACGATGATGCGTTAACCAGTGTTCAATGCCAAGACTCAACTGATCAGTTCAGCCATTTCAGACTTCTTAGGAATCCCTACATTGGATCAGGAGGCCGAAAGATACTAACCAGTTTGAAAATCTGCCAAATGATGATGAGCTAACTCAACTTCTCGGTCAAATATCAACTAGTTCACCTCATTGGTTATGGTAAGACTTCAGGAGCTCTACTCAAAAACGCCTAACTCTCAATTAGTGGACAGAAAAGTCTTAACTACAATAGATAGTAAAAGTGAGATTTGAAAATGACCATTTCTTTTAAGAACTTAGGTTTGACAACCTATAACTTTACCTTAAACTTCGTCAAAAAAGGAAACAAAAGCCAGGGACGTTTAATGATAAAGCTGAAACTAAGGTCCAAATTAGTGCAATTGGATTCCAAATGAAGGATTAGGTTAATGTTTTAGAGAAAGAGATGAAAATCCTGCACACTTGTAATAAAATTACTCAATAAGAGCAACTGGCTAACTTTTGAAATATTATTGAGAGAGAGAGAGAGAGAGGCCTATTAAGTTATTCTGGCAAGTGATTCTTTTCCTTTGGCAACAACTGTAGATGCTACAAAAATCAATGCTGAACCTAGAGTCCACAAAAAACGAGGTATTGATTTAAGTAGTACCTCTTCTGTCATTTCAAAGCCCAGTGCCCTGTAATGAAATTGTACATCAATGTTTGCACTACTCATCAACCTGAAGCCAATAATGCTCAAGACAAATATGCATACCTCATTGCAACGTTCAACTCTTTGGCATCAATAGTCCCTAGATGACATAAGTTCGAAGAAACATATTATAAGAAGTTTGAGGTTCACATCAGTTTTCTCGCACAAGAAAAAACATTTCACTACCTGAGCCATCAGTGTCAAAGAGCTCGAATGCTTCCTTTATCTCTTGCCTCTTCTGTTGAGTTAACCCATGCTGACGTCCTCTAGGTTTATCTTTCCTAGATGCACCTCTGTAAAGGCTTGCCTGATGAGGAATACGAAAGGCTTCAGCAAACAGGCTTGCATCCAAGAAAGCTTACAAAAAACATCTAATTAACAGAACAGGTAAGGCAAAGCCTATAAATTCAGAAATTATTTGATACTTAGCAGAGAGAAGGGGAGATGAAACTACAGCTGCATCTGTCATTATGCACAAATACTGATGTGGCAGGCACATAGTGTCCTCTACACTCTTATCACAATAAGTTTGAGAAAATGAAGGGCAACCAATCACACCATATATTTCTCTCGTAGAACTTATCAATCTGACTACTTTTCACTTGGCCAATTAAAATAAAGGTGTAGTATGACGGGAAGAGAATGGGAAACCATAGGGCGTCTCTCTTACAAATGCTTAAATAATCAAAGAACCTGACAAGTGAAAATATGAAAAAGCCCAAAAATACAAATATGATTAGCAGAGTTGGTTGGGGAAGGGGGTTATGTTGCCTGGTTCGAAATTTACAACATTCAGTGGTCAAAGAAAATCTGAAATACATTGTTCTGCTGAAAACCACCAAGATTTTGGGCCATGACAGACACTAATACATATATGTTTTAAGACATACAGGGGTCAAATAGATCAATTTAACCCAAATATGAGAGATACACACTATCTTTGATCATACTTCACAGTCCCATAGCATTTGTAAGCCTTGTGATGCAAAAAGAATTATTCCTTTGATAAATAACTAATGCAAAGTCTAAACATTTTAAATTGTTTATTGAAATAAGTGTAGCTATTAAAAGGAACAAATTTTGAATCTCCCACTGTTAGATAAGAAAATTCAATTACAAGAAAGGAACAAACAAATTTTTTGATTTTCATTAAAGTCTAGATTTAGCAATTGGTTAATTTCTACAGCCAAACATATTTATTTCATAAATAACCCCATTCTAAAACGTCTCAATTTACATTTGGGGACAATCTAATGGGCCCCAAGTATCCTGAAGCATCAGGTTCCACAATTTCTGAAAATCTCCACTACAGAAGCTGTCATAAATTGTTTAAAGGTAAAATCCAATCCAAGGAGACTAGCAACCTAGTGATCTCTCAATGTATTGAGGTTGACATTCCTTCTCCAAACAGATCATAATTTTGTTTGACCTTCTAGCTCAGACGGGTATTATTGTTCAAAGGATCTAAACTTCTGATTTGTCAAATTTTCTTAGCATTTCATCTTTCAAAGGATCTAAACTTTTACATGGTCTTCAAGCCGTAAATTTTTGTATTAACAAACGTAATCATAAAATTGAGTCTATATGGAGTTCCAAAGACTAATTCACCCGCGAATACACATATTCATCGACTGAAATACAAACCTCACCAAATGAAACAGAGACATGTGAAATTAACAACAAAATTAGGCACAAAGCTTCAGATCCTAACCATCGTTCTCGTAAACAGTGCACAAAAGCTAGGGATTAAAGCAGATAATCAAATCGTAGAAAGGAAATTTCAAGTGAGATTTGATTTTGAGCAGCAGTAAATCAATTCATGTGCATGGATAATACAGGACGAATAAAGTAAGGGTTTAATATGAAGAGACGAACCATTGATCGCTTCGCTGATCTTCTCTCTCTCTCTCTCTCTGTACCCCAGTACGCGTTTTGGGTATAGGAAATCTGGTCCAAATTTCTTTGAAGTTCGTAATGGGCCGATTTTAGACAGGGCTCTGTTAGGGTAACATCACTTATTAACTTATTTTGCTTATGAGTAAAAAATATGTCAGTTAAATAAATTAAATTTTAAGTTAATAAGTAATTAAATAAATAAGTAAATAAATTAATAAGTTAAATAAATCAAAAATCACCAAAATAAAGTGCTTAAATAAGCCTAAATAAGCCAAATAAGTATAAAATGAGCTAAACAAAGTGATTTAAATGAAGTGACTTATTTGTGTCATACAAATAAAGTGATTTAAATGAAGTGACTAATTTATGTCACCAAAACAAAGTAATTTATTTGTATTTTGACTTATTTACTAATAAGTAAATAAGCTAATAAACTAGTCACACAAATAGGGTCAAGGCTTTGACATGTAAGTCAAAAAACCTAAAGTTATTTAGGATAATGGGCTCGACCCAAATGAAAATTCTGTAGATTGCGATTTAAATTTAGGATTTTTAGTTCTTTGACTTTCAAAGAGTCAATATCATAACTCTATTAAATGGCCGTGACTTTAGGCCTAAATCTCTTAAGAACGAACCTAAGAATTTTGCAGACGATTTTTGAGGGCGACAGAACTTCTCTTAGACCAAAGAAGGTGTTCATAATTTCGCTTAGCTTACAATAGAATTAGTCAAATGATTCGTTTTTAGTCATTCTTAGTTATTCAAACATAGTGGTCAACATTTGGAGATCCGAGATCTTGATAGTTTGTGTTCCCTCGCGAATGACTTGTAAGATATCACACGCTTCTTTAACAGTTTCATATTGAGAGATACGACTAAATTTACCAAGACTTAAAGCATTATGAATAGCACCCAAGGCTTTGTAATTATAGTCAAAACAATCATTATCTACCTGAGTCCACTCAATATCGATTTTTAACCTAACAATGTTGGTAGTAAGATCCTCATTGGTGGGAGATTTATACCCGTGGAGGACAGATCTCCAAATCCTAATTCCTATGAAATTTAGGAAGGCTTTCATCCTAACTTTTTAGTAAGGATAGTTATTGCCGTTAAAGTAGAAAGACCTAGTGGTGGAGGTACCTTCACGACCTAATTCCAAGTTCATGGATGCAAAAAGATCTATTTTCGGCGGTGAAGCCGACAAAGAGATAACTTAGCTCTGATACCAATTGAAATTATGTAAAGAAACCCGATTAACCCTAGAGGGAGGTGAATAGGTTAATCCTTGGACAATTATAAAATTAAAAGAATATTTTGTTTTAGTAAATAAATAACTAACATCCATGAGAGAAAGATACAAGATATAACTTGAAAATCCTTAGATAAAATTCGAGATGAAAACCACTACATCAACATACAAAGCATTTTTTACTATGAATTAAAAAGGTACAAGATAGAAGAATAAAAGAATTACACCTGTTACCCAAACAATGATCTAACTTCTTTGCTTGAGACGGCTCCCCGACCTCCTTCTTGATTTCATAGATCCAAGTCGCTTCAACTTCCCGATCTACGTAACCTGACGGCTTAAATGTGATCCGAGTAAGTTCTAAGTGATGATGAATGACCAAAAGTGTAGAAAGAATAATGTGTATGTGAATAATAAAATCTAGGTTATGAATACACTTCAAGGTGATAAAATGCACCTAAATTGCTACAAAAGAGTTGACAAGATACTTCAAATTCAAAGGAGTCAAATCACTTAATTAAAACTCTCAATATTCCTTTTGGTAGCCCTAAAACGAGACAAAATAAAAGCTTATATACTACTAGCGTTTAGGACAAAAAAGGTGGCAGAAAATTGGTTCTGGGCGCTCGAGCGCCATAAAGGTGTTTGACCTAAGTTTGACTTAGGAGCCCTCGAGCGCTACTCAAGCGTTGTTCAAGCGTAGGATGAAGAGCTCGAATGCCTTGTGAGTACCTAGCGAGCACTTAAGCGCACAAAGGGCGCCTAGCGAGCACACCTTACTAGAAGGGCAAGGGGAAACACCAAAACAACATCAGCGCTTGAGCGCCTCACGGGCGCTGAACCAGCGCTTAAGAGCCTAAATGGCGCTTAGCGAGCGAAGCCTACTGGAAAGCAAGGACCTTAAGCGCTCAAGCGCCTTAAGGGTGCCTAGCAAGCGCACTCTAGTGAAATGCAACCACACAAGCTAGCGTTTGAGTGCCTGGCAAGCGCTTAACGAGCGCCAAGATGGTGCTCAAGCGCCATCGAGCGCTGAGAAGAAAAAGGCTAAAAAGATGTAAAAAATAAGAGGCATGCAACAAGATGATAAAGATGCAAATCGTCCCAGTCCAAACTAAACAACAACCAACAAAACTAATAAACAGATAATACAGACACTTGGTGTTTGTCTAGACACCCAAAAATCGCCAATTACATTTACAATCTCCCTATTTGGCATTTTTGGAACAAAACTCCAAATCAACAAAAATATACAGGGAAACAAAGAACAAAAACACCCTAAACTATCTTTGATGGCAACAGATTGAACAAGGTGAATGAGAAGCTTCCAACCCTAATTCACAAAGAATTAGATGCCAACAAGAGATTCAAGGATGTAAATACAAGCAAAACGAAGAAATGCATTCAATTGTTGATATGAAACTAAGGCATACATTCATTTCATTTTTCATAATTAGAGTACTTGTATGCATTCATAGATAAAAATGAGGTTGGGTGCATCATGTGTATACATTCAAGAGATATAATCAATCAAAAGTCCCAAAAACTATACATCATGAGAGTAACACCCAAAACCCCAAAACCCACATGAAATACATAATCTAAAGAAGTACAGGAACAAGCTACTAAGAAGTACAAGAACCACTACAATGTCTCCCCCTTTTGGCTCGGAAGACCAAAGGGGCTAAGGACCACCGTCGTCATCACCGTCATCACGTGTCGGGCTCAGATAGTCGACCTCGATGAGCTGGGTGAGCTGCTGGACTTGAATCTAAAGTGATGTGACGTGAGAGTCGAGATCAGTCGTTCGGCATTGAAGAAGGTCCTGACGAGAGGTGAACTGGGTACGGAGGAGCTCCTGCCTGGAATAGAGGTCATGAACATTAGCATCGAGGGAGTTAAAACGAGCATCAAAAGTAGTGAAACGGGTGTCGAAGCGCTACAGATGGTCAAGAATGGTGACGTAGGCATCACCACCAGCAGAGGGTCCCGAGGAGGAGGAGGGAACGGCAGAGGCAAAGAAGGGATGAGGAGGGATGGAAGGAGTATCAAAAACTGACGGAGCCGGAGGCTGGGGAGTGAAGATACTGGGAAAGACAGGCTGGATAAGAGGAAACTCAGGATCTGGGCATAGATGAACGGGAATAACCTCAAGATCCGCCGAGATATGTGCATTGTTCAAGTTCTCAAACTGAGCAAAAAAGTCACCTTTCGGATAAATCGAAGGCTCGGTAGGTAGGTGGGAATGGAACGGGCATTGCAAAGACGGGTGATGAGGGAGCAAAAGGGGAGACCGCAGTTCCATGAGGCTGGTGGACATAGCTGGTGATCTGAAACCAGATATGCCGGGGAAGGTCATAAGAAAATCCACGCCCAATGGCGTACATAAGCTTAGCCCGGATGGGTAGGATGTTGGAGATATGGTCGGTAAGGTCGATGATAGAGGCAATAATCTTGTTCAGAGCTCGATAGGGAGGAATGAAATGGCCCTGTTTGAGGGTGGGCTTATAGTAATGAGTGCCACCGGTGAGCTCTCAGGTGACCTCACGATGGATTGGAGCCACCGCCTCATCGAAAGGAAATTGGGGGTCTGGAACAAACAGAGTCCCTAAAAGGGTCGCAATATCCTCAGCAATGAGGATAAACTACTGACCTCGAATCCAAGAAGTGAGGGTATATGTATTGAAAGAAACATCAGAGGTGTTGGCATAAAATTCCTGAACCATCTCGGGAAACACAACCCTGTGGCCCTAGCACGCCCCATTCCAGCCACGCGCAGTGAGCTAGGTAGCAAGACCGTTATCGACGAAGGTGTGAATACGGATGGTCCGCTTAACCAATACACCCCGATCGGCTAGAGCAACGTACTGCTTCTTAGCTTGGGTGGAAATAAACGAGTCATACCCGAGACAACTCGGGCGTTTCCACCCCCAAGACTTAGTCTTGGAAGGTTCCCCGGCCATGAAAGGACAACACCACAACAAGCAAGAAAGAAATAATAAAAAACAAAAATGGAGGAGAGAGAAGAGAGAGATAAAGAGAGAGAGAGAGAGAGAATAGAGAAAGAAATGAGGGTGAAGGAGGAATACCCATTGGAGAAGCTGACAAGATGCTGAAGGGTCATCGGAGAGTCGCCAGAGGATCGTCAGAGAAAGCTCAAGGTGCGTCGAACAGAGGTTTAGAGAGAGAAAGAGGGAATGAAAAATGAGGGCAAGGAGAGGGGCCCACCATTATTATAGCATCTAGACAGAGGGGCTCGAGCGCTCCATGAGCGCGTATTAACGCATGGGCGCTTGAGCGCTTAGTGAGCATGCATTAGCGCACAAGCGCTTAACGAGCTCCCATGAGCGCTTGAGCGCTTAGTGAGCACATGCCACTGTCCTGGCTACTTCCTCTCAGACAGCACCCTATACCCAGAAACAAGCAAGCAGACATACAATTAGGCACAAGTTCACACAAAAAGAGATATATATGTATATGTCTACAAGATGAGCCAACAATAACATGGGATCCATGAACCAATGCAAAGATAGATTAAATATATTCGCATGAAATACAGTACGAAATCAATTTTAGGTGAATTGAGCATGGATTAACAAGCGTAAGAATTAATTACAAAACCAATGTATCAAGAGTGTAAATGGTGATCCCTGCAGCAAAGGAGAATGAGACTTGAAGAGAGGTAAGGAAAGACAACCCAAGAACCAGAATATCACATCTAACAAGATAGCATTGAAGTCAAATAGCCAAGCATTTGGACCTTGAGTTATATGCATATACCTTAGCCATGGAAGAAAGAGAAGGCCAGGCACAAAGCCAATATGATGTTGCTATCATTTTTTTTTGTAGAGAATGGGAGAAGGTAAAGAGAGAATCCTTTTAGAAGACGGTATCACCCAGAGAAGATAAGCACAATCTCATAGGCCGTCAAATACATAAGGATTGAGCTATAGACATGAGGAAAAACAACTAAAGGCAAACCACAAATATCGGTTATCCAATCAACTAAAAGGGGAATGCCAATGAAATCAAATCAAATCGATCTTACAGACTCAACAGGCCATCATGCTCTAAGAGAGTGTGTGTGAATGCATGGTATATAACAATACTAAAACACATTGAAACATATATGATCGTCTAGCCTAAAAGATAAAATACCATCCCTCATGAGAATGCATCAAGCTAAGAGCCGGGACAGATGATAACATAAAATCACAAGATAATAAATGCAGCATTAACAGATCCACATGTGTTCCAACACAGGTAAGAAAAAAGAACAAGCACACAAGCATGCAAATAAACAAAAAAGAGCAAAAAAAAATTTTTTGAAAATAAAGAGAAACAAAAGAAGAAATAAACTGCAAAAAACAAAGCACTCAACCTACTAATCAAGAGAGATTAAACCAAGAGACATCTTAAGGGATTCAAACTTAGAGAAGTCTAAGGGTTTGGTGAAGATGTCAGCTTTTTTTTCAAGAGTGAAAATGAACTCAAGATAGACGGCACTATCCTCAACAAGATCGTGAATAAAGTGATGACGAATGTCTATGTGTTTGGTACGCGAGTGTTGAACAGAATTTTTGAAAAAGTTGATAGCACTAGTGTTGTCATAAAACACAGTCATGGTGCCTTGAGTGAAGTTATAATCCTGAAGCATCTGTCTCATCCATAACAACTTAGTGCAGCTGCTACCTACTACAATATACTATGCCTCGGTAGTAAACAAAGAGACACAGCTTTGCTTCTTGTTGTGCCAAGAAACCAAGCAGTTACCTAGGTAGAAGCATCCACCAGAAATGCTTTTACGATCGTTTATATTTCCTGCCCAATTAGCATCAGAAAAGGCAGTGAGATCTGTGTTGGTATCATGAGGATACCACAGACCAAGGCTCAGAGCCCCTTTGACATATCGAATGATCCATTTAACAGTGGCGAGATGATGCTCTTTAGGATAAGCTTGAAAGCGAGCACAAACTCCTACACTAAAGGACAAGTCAGGACAACTGGCAGGGAAATATAGGATGCTACCTATCATAATGCGATACAAGGTAGGGTCAACATCGTTTTCATCTAAATTTTTTTCTGAGTTTGATGCTAGTACTCATATGAGTGCGGGCTTCCTTGGCAAATTCTAAGCCAAACTTTTTAACCAAGCCATGAGAATATACAGATTGCGATATAAAAATCCCATTTTTCAATTGTTTCACATGGAACCCCAAGAAGTGACTTAGTTCCTCAACAAGACTCATTTGAAACTCATGACTCATTTTGGCACCGACATAGTGAGAGAGATGATTAGATGTGAAATCAAAAATAATGTTATCGACATATATTTGAGTAATGAGCAAATAATCATCAACCTTCTTGAAGAAGATAGTACGATCAGCTCCACCTCAAACGAAGCTGGAATTCAAGAGATGGTTAGTGAGCTTTTCATACCAAGTTTGAGGGGCTTTCTTAAGCCCGTATAAAGCCTTTCTGAGCCTATACACATGTTGAGGATTATGAGGATCTTCAAACCCTCTTGATTATTTCATAAAGACTTCCTCTTTGATGTCACCATTGAGGAAGGCACTCTTAACGTTTATTTGGTAGAGTTTGAAGTAAAGACAACAAATTATGGAAAAGATAAGTCGAATGGATTTCAAGCGAGTTACCAGAGCAAAAGTCTCATTGAAGTTAATCCCTTCTATTTGAGAATACCATTGGACAACTAACGTAGCCTTGTTTCTAACCACAATCTCATGTTCATCACGTTTATTTATGAAAATTCACTTTGTTCTGATGACATTATTGTGACTAGGTAGAGGGATAAAGTACCACACTTCATTTCTATCAAATTGTTGAAGCTCTTCTTGTATAAAAATGATCAAATTCTCATCGCTAAGAGCTTCTTCAATCCTCTTAGGTTCAACTAGAGATGTGTAGCAGACATAGGTGATTTTATTTTCAATGTGAGCTTTTCTCCTCGCCAACATGCCATCCCTAAGGTTTCCAATGACAAGATCTAGGGGATGATTCAACTTGACCTTAGCAAAGGGTTCTTTGGTGGGTGTGGGAAATTCCTCAGCTTGAGGGGTTGGTTCAATAGCATTGGATTCTTCACTACTCATAAGGTCTGTCTCAGGTTCTCTACACCAAGTATCAGTGTTGGACTTATCATGAGAGTTTAAACTCTCCCCCTCAAACACATGCTAAATTTCTTCATTATAAGATGAGTTCAACTCATTCACTGTAGTGTCATCGACTACAACATTTGTCGACTCCATAAGAGTTGAAGTTCTTAGATTGTACACACGATAGGCTTAACTATTTGTGCAGTATCCTAGAAAGATTCTCTCGTCGCTCCTAGAATCAAATTTTTTCAATGACTCACTATCCCTAAGGATGTGACATTCTACTAAACATTCTAAAGTATTTGACATTGAATTTTTTTTCATTCCAGATTTTGTAAGGAGTATAAGAAGTTCCAAGTCTCAGATAAACTCTATTAATGGTATAGCAAGCTGTATTAATTGCCTCGACCCAGAAATTCTTAGGAACTCTCTTTGCATGAAGCATAACTCTGGTCATTTCCAACATGATTCTATTTTTTTTCACAACCCCATTTTGTTGAGGAGTTCGTGGAGCAAAGAATTCATGCTTGATTCCCCTCTCATCATAGAATTTCTCCACCTTGGAGTTTTCAAACTCCCTACCATGGTCACTTCTAACTCGGGTTATGGAATATCCCTTTTCATTCCAAACTCTTTTTGACACATGATTTTGAAATACCCAAAGGTGTCAGACTTTTTCCTCAAGAACCCAACCTAGGTGAAATGCAAGTAGTCATCAACAATGACATGAATGTATTTTTTACCCCCAAGACTTTCAGTTCTAGAAGGACCCATCAAGTCCATGTGTAAGAGCTCAAGGGGTTTGGTAGTGGCAACAAGATTCGTCTTTTTGTGTGTGCATTCAATTTTTTTTTCTTTTAGGCAGTCACCACAAATAAGACATTTTTCATTGGCCAATTTGGGAACCCCATTTATGAGTTATCTTCTAGTGATTTTGGACAGATCCACAAAATTAATGTGCCCTAATATGTGGTGCCACATTTTCACTTCATCGAGTAAGATCTTGTTGCAAAGAAGCTCAGGTTTAGGCATGATGCAATAACAGCTATCGAATGACCTAACACCTTTAACAATGCAGATGCCAGAAGAATCAATTATGGAGCAACCATTATGCGTAAACTGAACATTATGTGAGTTGTCATAGAATTGACCTATACCTTCAGGCCCTCAACATAGAGTACATCCTCTCACTTTAGAATGTCAAAGGACTTGATCACCCATTTTTTTGTAATCTTTCCTTTGTTCCCATCACCAAATGTGGCATTTCCTCAAAAGTATTCTTCAAAAGTGACAAATAAATATTTGTCCTATGTCATATGACGATAACATCCACTATTCAAATACCATAGAGAAGTATTATGTATTTTTAAAGCAATGTGAGTAACAAGACAAACATTTTTTTTCTTTTCCAGGATTGTCTATAAGATTGGTCAGAGGAGTTTTATTGTGTTTCAACTTATCAACTAGGTTCATGTTATGACGTAGAGAATGGTGGTTAAAGTTCCTAACCTGATCATGATTCATTCTATGTGGTACCTTGAAGGAGCTCCTCATAGCCAAAGATAACTTGTCAATCTTGTTGACAAGATAGGAGGGTTGAGCAGCTAGGTCACTTAGGTGCTCAAGGACATCATACTCTTTATCTACACGTCTAGTTTGAGTTTGTCTATTAGGTCTTCCAAGGGTAGGTTAACCCTTAAAACTTTCCTTCGCAATCTCTATTTTTAGACGATAGTAATTCGGTCCTATGTAACCTTGGACACCACAGTGGTGACAGATGGGAACACTCATTTTCTTTTGAACATGATTGGCATCCTTGACATTTTCACTCTAAATAGTAGGAGAATGAAGAGAACTAGAAACACTAACGAATATAACCTTTTTGGGATTACTAGGGATCTTTGGTTTTAACGAAGAGGGATCTAGATAACCGAGACCACTCTTGTCTCTAAAAGAGGAGGGCAACTCAATGATCCAAGTAGTTGCTTCACTCCTTTTCATATGCGAGCTAGCTTAATAAAGGTCTTTCTCAAGGTTACAAATCCTAGTCTTGGCGTTAGTCAACTCTCTAAGATACTCAAGTCTTTCTTTCTCAATACTAGCAAACTTGTTAGGTAGGTTCACCTTTGTGGAATTGAGATTGTTGATTTCTATATTCTTTTCGCTCAGTTCTCTCTTAAGAAAATTCCTTTCATTTTCTAAAAGTTTAAATTTGAACTTAACTTTCAATTTCTCTTTCTTGAGTTTCAAACACTCTTTAACAAGTTCATCATAAACTTCATGAATGGACTCAATTTTATCTTCCTTATTACCCTTTTCCCCTTCACTTATCTCATTTAGAGATTCAGAGTTCAAAGATTCGTCAATATTAATACTCTCACTTGAGAGTTTTAGGTCAATAGAGGTCTCATGGTTTTCTGAGGAATCTAAAGTAGCAACCAAAACAACAAGATTAGATTTTTAGTCTTATCTTCAGGACCACCTTGTTCTGTCTCTTCTTCTTCATTGTCATCATCCCAAGTAACGGTGAAACTCTTTCTTCTTTTGGATATTGGCACACTCGTCTTAAATGTGATCATACCTATGACATTCATGACATTGGATTTCTTGAGGTCATTTGAAATTTTGAGGAGTTTCATGTTTATCACTTCCACTGGAAGTAAATTTCCTGTTAGAGAAGGAAAACTTGGATGAAAATTGGTTAGAATTGTTTACTTTTTGAACATCACAAATTTTTTAGCAAGCATGGCATCTTCTTCCTCATCTAAATCATCCTCATCATCATTGCTCTGAAGATTGTTAACAATGGCGGACTAAAGGGCTATTCCTTTACTCGAGTTGGAGAAGGTTTTCTTGCTAGACAGATGATTGATCTCATAGGTTTGAAACTTACCTACAAGTTCTTCGACTTTCAAAGAGTCAATATCATGACTCTCTTCAATGGCTGCGACTTTAGGTCTAAACCTCTCAAGAAGAAATCTAAGAATTTTATGGACGACTTTGGAGGGCGACAGAGGTTCTCCTAGACCAAAGATGTTGTTTACAATTTCACTTAGCTTACAATAGAATTGGTCGAAGGATTCATGTTTAATCATTCATAGTTCTTTAAACCTAGTGGTCAACATTTAAAGCTTGGAGGTCTTGACAGTTTGCATTCCCTCGTGAGTGACTAATAAGATATCCCACGCTTTCTTAGCGGTTTCATATTGAGATATACGACTAAATTCACTAGGACTTAGAGCATTATAAATAGCACTTAAGGTTTTGTAATTATAGTCAGAGCACTCATTATCTACGTAAGTCCACTTAGTATCGATTTTCAACCTAACAATGTTAGTAGGAGGATTTTCAATGGTGGGAGATTTATATCCTTGGAGGAAAAATCTCCAAATTCGAATTTTCATGGAATTTAGAAAGGGCTTCATCATCGCTTTCCAATATGGGTAGTTATTGTCGTCAAAATAGGGAGGCCTAGTGGTGGAGGTACCCGCGGCGTCAGGATTTAGGGCTTAATTCAAAATAAAATAGGGAAATCAAAAGTTTACTTTAGAAACTTTTTAACACCTTAAAAAACAAAAGATTTTGAAAATTCTTTTTCGTGAAAAATAAAGTCGCCACTTGATTTTTTGAAAAATATCAAGAAAAACAAAAAGAGGCCACTGATCTTTAGAACGTTAATCAAAGAAAATAAGGGTTCGGGAGCTAAGGTATAAATTAGAGAAGGTGTTAGGCACCCCATTCACCCAACCGTAAGGTTAGCCTCTACTAATCATCACTGGTTCTTAATTATGTTTCTCAAATGCATACAAATACAGAAGATGAGGACAAAGAGAGAACAAATGAAATCAAATAAGAAAAATAGCATGGCATAGGTATATAGAACGCCAATCAAAGCATAAAAGAAATCCTAGATCCTAAGACATGCAAGTTCTAACTAAAAGATATATTAAGCACAGTGATTAGAAGATACAATCAATTAACCTAAACTAACAAGTTTTAATCACAATATTAAGTAAACACAGCATGATTTTAAACAAAAGTAAAGCAATCCTAGGATATTTGAACCTCAACTATGCTGTAGACATTGCAGATTACATACTGGACATCAACTGAATACTGTAAAAGGCAAAGAAAAGGCTACTAAAGTAAAAGCAGATTACTAGTAATAGACAAAGTTTGCAGCCATAACATACAAATATTGCGGTCGCAAGGTTTATGAGGTTTACACTGTGCGGGCGACACATTAGTTGTTGCAACCGTAAGATATTAATGCCAGAATTATACGACCGCAACATTGATTATTGTGGTTGCAAGGTTTGTAGGCATTGTTTTGCTGAACTTAAAGAGAGTATACTGTGTGTGAATATATGATACGAACAGAACCTAATTAAACATATTTTAATCAAAACTAGAATATAAGTTAACCAAATTCTTTAAAATTAAGCATGCTCATAATTCGATTAATCGACGTTGATAGTCGAACAGTAACAATTTAGCATGTAAACAAAGCAACTAAAACAATTGAGCCTATTAATGACAAATGACAAAAGTAAAATATACAAGTTTAAAATCGAAATACAAAAATTAACTCAACCACTCAAAGAGAGGGAAACTGGAGAGAGAAATGTCGGGGGTCCAACAAAATACCTGAATTGGAACAATTCAGAGGAGTCCTCAAGTTGTAGAATGCGAGAATTATTCGTCTAATCCTCGAGTAGCAATTCAATTCCAGTGATCGAGCTAAGTAGTACGGGTCGGGGTGTGAGTCGAGAATACAATAGAGTATCGACGTACTTAGAAACGTACTCTCCTCTCGATAATTTGACAGAGTACCGGTATTCAAAACATCATGCTCTAAAAATCGTACCGAAGGTACATTTATATAGAATACATCAACTAATGAGGTGCCGGCACATTCTGGGACACGTAATATTCCTTAGAGTTTGCGGTCGCAACCTTTGAAGGTTGCGACCGTGAGGTTGGGTGTCTGACCGCCATAAAAATTAGGGTTTTCATAGGTTCAGTTCGCGATCGCAACAATAGAGTGCACGGTCACGAGAACCTTAGCGTCGAAAAGCTATTCAAAAGTGGAGAGCGACAGTGTGAGCAGGTAACACTTCAGAGGGGATTGAAAATTCTTTACCACGATTCTTACCTGCTCCTTTTCCATCGGCTGATTCGGCATTTTAGCCCCCTTTCCTCTCCATCGAGTCATGAAATCCATAAATGACTCCCGGCTTTCGTGTCGGGTCTTTCAAGTTCTCAAGTGGTTACGTCTAGTTGGACACTTTAGCTATACTAACTGACAAATGTTGTGGTAATATCTTCCCATGTTCTAGTCTTAGCAACATCGAGAGAAAGGAACCACTTCTTGGCTGCCCCTAAAAGGGATCAGTGGAATAGTTAGACTTTTAACTAGTCATTAAGCCCCATGGAAGAGAAGGAACCGACGTACTTTCTCAAATGAATTCGAGGATCCTCAGTTGCATTGAACTTCTCCATTTTTGGTATCTTGAACTTTTTCGGTAACTTGGCATTTGGAAATAGGCACAAACCTCCCACATCCAACATATACTCCTCTACTCTATTTGCCTTTCTCAACATCTTTTCCATCATATCAATCTTTTCTGCTAGCATTGGATTCCCTTGATTATGCTGTGTTTTACTCTTCTACCATGACCTGACGAGGAACTCAAGGTGGTACGACAACTTGTGGTCTATCATGACTCTGACTATCTCCCTAGAAATCCTCTCTGTTAACATTTGGATCATCTTGCTGCTCGTTTACCGCTGGCAAGCGAGCCTAGATTGCCTGAATCTGGGCCTGACATTAGTTTTGAACTTGCGTAAGCTATTTGATCGCCCTCTGTATCTCAATAATTATCCTCATCAGGGCTGTCAAATTCACTTCATTCTCTACCATTTTAGACGGTTCCAATGTTTGTTTGAACACCTTGTAAGGTTTTCCTGTTACTAATCTGGCCCAAACACGCATTGGATGAGGTTCTTCTGACTTAATGATCTAAAACTAAAACAATCTTAAAAACCCGAGAGTGGAGAAACAAGCATCAGAAACTTCTCGGACAGATCCCGAATAACCGATGGCAGAACAACTGACTGCGAGCAACAAAACAAATTAATGCCCTGGCTGGGCCCAGACTAATAGAGAACCTTAAAGCACAGCACCCGGAAGCCTCAAAAGAGAAACTCGAAAACTAACCTAACATTATACAAAAGATCACCCGTGATAGAGGTTTAACCAAAGGTTTTACGGGAAAAATTGGACAGCACTTTGAGAGAAAAATAGATCTAAACCAAATGAAGCCTTAAGCCAGAACGCATACAGGAGTCCAAAAAAGGAAGCAAGCCTAAACAAAATCGAAGGTGCTAAACCGACACCTCGAGTAGAGCCCCCGGGAGAGAGAAAGCTATCCTAAGCCAAGAATAAGGGCCTCAACCAAAACCCAGGTAAAGCCTCGAAAAGAAAATTAAGATCCTAAAATAGACTAAAGTTAAGACCAAGAACCTGGGCAAGAACCCGAGAGGGGAATTATTCTAAAACGAACAAAAGCTGAAAGCAAACCCACGTTAAACCTCCGGAGAAAAACTATCCTTGTTGGCCTAATAAGGTTTTAATAACCAATTTTGATGATAACAAACTTATATATCTAATTGTGCAAATTGAGTTTGGATACAGAAAATATACACTTAACACAATTCAAGATATACAATAGAAGCCATGACGCATAATTTTGAAATCTAGATTATTTGGCGACAAGTTTTTGTGGAATAAATGCAAAAAGTATTGAGATATTGAAGACTTAAAGATCAAGATTGTAAATTTCATTTGTAGGATCTATGTACACTCATATGACTCATGGATATATGTTTCTGAAGCTCATAGAAATCCTAAATATCTTTAAAATGTTTTTTCAAAGCATAAAAAGATCAAACCTTTTGAAAAACAAAAAATCTGAATTTTTAATGATCCAGTCGACTGAGGCTTTCCATCCAGTCGAATGAATGGGCTACCAAAAATAAGTTTTTAGATCTAAGTTGGTTCAGTCGATCGAACCTTTAGGTTCCGTCGACAGAAGTACAGTTCAGTCGACCGAGCGAGTCTCTTCAGTCGATCGAACAACTTAAATTTTGAATTTTTCTAAAAATGGCTAGTTTGACATTTCTATACTTAGCCCAATGGCTAGTTCGATTTTGGAGCCTATAAATAGAGCCCTTGTGCTAGTATTTCAATCATCCAAAGCCTCTCCAAGTTTCTCTCTTGCTTACTACTTCATTGTGCTTCAAAATCTTGATTTTACAAATCACTTTTGAGAGAAAAGATCATTAGTTTTTCTTCTCGAGCTTCATTTTCATATTCCATTGAGATGTGAGTTTAGAGTTTTATTTGTTGTACTTACTTGCTCATTCAATGAGCATTCTTTGTACAACCTCGTATCATTCTTCTTGTTGATTTGTATTCGAGAAAGGTGATTCTCAAAAGAGACTAATCCGCCTACAAGAATTGGGTTAACTTAAGAATGGTACATTCTCAAGTAGAGGCTACTCCGCCTAGACTAAGGAAAGAGGCTCATCCGCCTATTGAAGGAGAGGTAGTAAGAAATCTTTATAGTGGTTGGCTTGAGGCAAGGACGTAGGCTGTTGCGTCGAACCTTGTAAAAATCGTGGTGTTATTCTTCTCTTGCTTTATGTTCTTCATTATCTTGTTGATTGTTGTTAAACCACACACACACACACACTATTGTATTTGATTTCTTATCCATTATTTGTTCTTATATTTGCTTAAACCAAGAAGAGTTTTTAAATCTAGAAGTAGTAAAAATTTTATACTTATATCTTATAATTATAGATTTTTGTGTATTTAAACATTTGAGTTATAAAGATTTGTAGTGGTAATTGAATATAGTTTACAAGAAGATTTTGAATCAATTAAAACATACTTGCAAGTTAGACTTGAAAGCTACACTTATATCTTATATTGTTATTAACATATATTTGAACATGAGTCTTTTATTTTTCACATATTTTGAATCTTAAAGTTAAAAGGTTTTTCTTTTTACTTTGTAAGATATATCATCAAATTAAAATATTTTTGAATCTTAATATTTGAAAAGTGTTAAACTTGAAAGTTATTCTTTTATTGTTAAAATAAGTCAAGTATTAAATCTTGCTAACGAAAATATTGTGAATAAGAGTTGAAGAAAATTTGCATTATTATCTTCAAATTAAAACACTTTAAAAGTTAGCATCTTCATTTGTGCTTAACCTTTGGACTTATTATTAATTTCAAATATACTTGTGTTTTAATTAACAAGAAGTTTTAAATATTGTCTACACTTGTACTTAAGTATTTTATTACAAGTTTTTGCTTATAAGTTTAATACAAATTAACCTGTGACTTAAATAAGTAATATTTTTGTAAACTAAAGATCATACACTTGTGTTCAATTATTTTATCTAAGAAATTTTAAATAATTCAATTCACCCCCCTCTTGGGATTAAACACGTAATATCATTCCTGAGCCTAACGAACAAACAAAAGGTCCTAAACAAACGCAAACAAAATATACAATTAAACAAAAAATTTTAATCCTATCGGTTATATACCTAATGGGAGGTTCTAAGCTACTATATGTGGAAAAGGCCGATTTGGTCAATACTCCGAGTACATTCTGAATAGAGTCAAGAATATTCCATCCATACTTTGTGTGGTACAGAACATGGTCAAACGGTATGCAATAACTCTTTTACCACATCTTTGTAAGCGTGTGGCCAAAAGGCTTACCCGTCTTCCCGATATAACCCTGAGACAGTAAACTGACCGAAGTATTTGGTTAACCAAGAAGGGGTTAAGAACAATGCAAACTCATGCTAGAATGCAAATGAGAAAATCAAATTAAGAATTAATAATGTTTTCGAGTCTAGCACTCTTATTTGATTTTGTAAACCAGTCCCTAGCAGAGCCGCTAGAAAATACTGTCACGCCAGAGTTCAGGGATTAATTCAAAATAAAATAGAAAATTTAAGAGTTATTTTAGAAACTTTTTAACACCTTGAAAACCAAAAGATTTTCAAAACTCTTTTTTGTGAAAAATAGAGTTGTCACTTGGTTTTAAGAATAACCAAGAAAAAGAAAAAGGAGCTACTGATCTTTAGAACATTAACCAGAGAAAACAAGAGTTCGGGGGCTAAGGTACAAATTGAAGAAGGTGTTAGGCAACCCGTTCGCCCAACCGTAAGGTTGGCCTCTACTAATCATCATTGATTCTTAATTATGTTTCTCAAATACATGCAAATACAGAAGATGGGAGCAAAAAGAGAACAAATAAAATCAAATAAGAAAAATAGCATAGCATAGATGTATAGAACGCTAATCAAAGCATAAAAGAGATTTTAGATCCTAAGGCATGCAAGTTCTAACTAAATGATATATGAAGCAAATCGCATACAGTGATTAGAAGATACTATTAATTAACTTAAACTAACAAGTTTTAATCACAATACTAAGCTAACATAGCATGATTTTAAACAATAGTAAAGCAATTGTAGGAGATTTGAACCTCAACCATGCTGATAGACACTTCAGATTACATACTGAACATCAACTAAATACTATAAAAGGCAAAAAAATAGGCTACTAGAGTAAAAGTAGATTACTGGTAATAGACAAAGATTTCGACCGTAACATACAAATGTTGCAATCGCAAGGTTTATGAGGTTTACACAGTGCAGGCGCCACATTAATTGTTGCGATCGTAAAGATATTAATGCCAGAATGATATAACCGCAACATTGATTGTTGCAGTCACAAGGTTTGTAAGCATTGTTTTGCTGAACTTAAAGAGACAGTGTACTGGGTGTGAATATATGATACGAACAAAACCTAATTAAACCTATTTTAATCAAAACCAGAATAGAAGTTAACTAAATTCTTTAAAATTAAGCATGCTTATAATTCGATTAATTGACGTTGATAGTCGAACAGTAACAATTTAGCATGTAAACAAAGCTACTAAAACAATTGAGCCTATTAATGACAAATGACAAGAGTAAAGCATACAAGTTTAAAATTGAAATACTGAAATTAATCCAACCACTCCAAGAGAGAGAAAATAGAGAGAAAAATGTCGAGAGTCCAGCAAAATACCTTAATCGCAATAATTCAGAGGAGCCCTCAAGTCGTAGAATGTGAGAGTTATCTGTTTAATCCTTGTGTAGCAATCCAATTCCACAAATCGAGCCGAGTAGTACGGGTCGGGGTGTGAGTCGGGAATACAGCAGAGTATCGACGTACTTAGTAACGTACTCTCCTCTAGGTAATTCGATAGAGTACCGGCATTTAGAAAATTATCATCTAAAAATCGTACCGAATGTACGTTTATATAGAATACATCAACCAATGAGGTATTGGAACGTTCTGGGAGACGTCATATTCCTTGGAGTTTGAGGTTGCGACCTTTGAAGGTTGCAATCGTGAGGTTGGTGTGTGCAACCGCCATAAAAATTAGGGTTTCCACAAGGTTCAGTTCGCGGTCGCGACAATAGAGTTCGCGGTCGCGAGGTTCAAAGGTTGCGGGTGCAGTTACTTAGGCCAGTGAATAATCATGTCGCAAGGTTTAAAGGTTGCGGCTACAATGTTTTGAGAATTTTGATCATTTAGTTCGAATACTAGACTTGGATTGCTTCCTGTCGATCGTTCAGATACATCATTCTACTTGGTTTTCATCATTGGACTCATTCGGATTAACCTAAGATTCGGCGGGGTCTAATTGGGGTGTTTACAGTACCCTCACGACCCAACTCCGAGTTCATGGATGCAAAAGAATCTATCTTCAGCGGTGAAGCCGATAAAAAATAACTTAGCTCTGATACCAATTAAAATTATGCAAAGAGACCTGATTAATCCTGAAGGGGGTGAATAGATAAATCATTATACAATTATAAAATTAAAAGATTATTTTGCTTTAGTAAATAAATAACCAACATCCATGAGAGAAAGGCACTAGATATGGCGTGAAAATCCTTTGATAAAACTCGGGATTAAAACCACGACACCAACACACAAAGCATTTTTCACTATGACTAAAAAAGGTACAAGTTAGAAGAATAAATGAATTACACCCATTACCCAAACAACAACCTAACTTCTTTGCTTGAGATTGCTCTCTGAGCTCCTTCTTGATTTCACCTATCAAAGTCGCTTCAACTCTCGATCTACGTAACCCGACGGCTAAGATGTGATCTAAGCAAGTTTTAAGTGATGATGAATGACCAAACGTGTAGAAAGAATAATATGTATGTGAATAACACAATCTAGGTTATGAGTACATTTCAAGAAGATAAAATGCACCTAAATTGTTACAAGAGAGTTGATAAAAGCTTGACAAGATCCTTCAAAGTCAAAAGGGTCAAATCAGTCAATTAAAACTCTCAATATTCCTTTTGGTAACCCTAAAACAAGAAAAAGCAAAAGCTTATATGTTAGCCCAAGGGCTTTTTAATTTGATTTTGATGATTTTTATAATTCATTTTTTAAGAATAAATAATTTTAAATAGATAATATTTTATATTTCTAAAATGAAAGTGTTAACACATTTTGAACAATCAAAGTTGACACCTTAGCCAAAAAAAATGACTTTTATCTCAAAATGTTCAAACACTTAAAAAAATTTTAATGAGAATTTTTTGTATTGATTTTAATTGAAAATTAAGTCAAACACTTTTAAGGCAAAGTATACTTGAAACTTATCAAGTGTGTCAATACCCATTGATCAAATGGTTTGGCATCCTAACTATTTTTCTAGTTGATCTTCAGGTACCAAAAAGTTACTGTCGACACAAACTAGTTTTGTGTCAATACAAAAAAGTGCCAAAGTGCCCAGGACTTATTTTGAGTCGACACAAACGTAATTTGTGTCAACACAAAAGTGATCCTCACTTTTGATTTCCGAAAGTTTGGGTCGATACAAATGAAAATTGTGTTGACACAAAACAACTGAGACCTCTTGCAGATTTTTGGTGTCGACCCCAAGACAAATCGTGTCGACCCAAAAGTCTCGAGTCTGCCTGCAGAATTTTGGTGTCAACTCCAAGAAGATTTGTGTCGACACAAAACAACCGAAACTGATTGCAGAATTTTGGTCTCGACCCAAAAGCATATTTTTGTCGATACAAAAGTACTGAGGCTTCATGTAGAGATTTAGTGTCGACACCAGAGATAAGTTGAATCGACACAAAGTTGTTCCTCCGGATGCTGAAGTTTCAAACGAGTCGACACCAGATTCAGTTGTGTCGACCCTAGAACGTTGGAAGGTAAAGTGCAGAATTTGTGTCGACCCCTCAGAAGATTTGTGTCAATCCAACCACTTGAAGAACCTTGCCCTAGACACTTTGTGTCGACACCAAAGCTATTTGTGTCGACCCTAAAGACGGATATTCAAAATACGACAGATCTCAACGGTTGGATTTTTGGCATTTATTGCCCCCACCTACCTCCAACGGTCAAGAACTCACAA
>JAOTRH010210516.1:0-10906 GCA_034768845.1 Heliamphora exappendiculata | reverse complement strand
ATATACATCTATTTTTTTATAAAAATTATATTTTTAAAATTTACTTATCAAAATTTATCAAACAAGATTTATATCGCATATAAATTATGTAAAAATAAACTTTAAAAAATATAACAACTGTTTTTTTTTACTTAAATCTCTTTAGTTAGTTTTTGGTTTATTATTATTTTTAAAGTAACTTTTACAATTTACTAAATAAATTTTTTATTTAATTTAAAATAATTTTATAAAAAAAATTAACTTAAAACTAAATTACCAAACAATTTAAAAATATACGAAAAAAAAATTACCTTAAAACTAAATTAACAAACAAGACCACAATTCCTTGGTGTATTCAAAAATATATAGAATCCCAGTATTATTAGTTACTTAAATCTTATTCGAAATAACAACCAATCACTATATTCATTTGATGGGTGATTCGCTTTCAGTGACAAATTTAATTACCACTCATGATGACTTTTCACCTATTGGAACAGTGATGGATGGTATTTTGGAGCTTAAAAGTTTTGTCCTCACTTAATTTATCCCCCGTTTGGCAAATAATTTCAAATTAGACGTTTAACTTTTTTTTTAAAATTTAAAAAGTCAAAAAATACTTTTCAAAACCTCAAAAACTTCTAGTTTTTTTTTTCTTTTTTACGTAAAATAATTTTATATATTTTTTAAAAATATTATAAATTTATAATAATTATATTTTAAAAATTTTCTTATCAAAATCTATCAAACAAGATTTATATTGAATATAAAATTATTTACAAATCAATTTAAAAGAATTATAATAATTTTTTTCCGACTTAAAGCTTTTTTGGCTTAAATTTACTTTAAGTTAAATTTTTTAATTTATTATCTTTTAGTTTAAAGCTACTTGTACGATTTATCAAACAAACTTTTTACTTATTTAACTTAAAATAATTTTAAATAAAAATTAACGTAAAATCAAATTTCCAAACGGGGTCTTACTCGAATGTTCACATTAAATTGTTTTTGTTGAAAGGTTTTGATATGTGGATGAAGGGCATCCATCATTCTATTTATTGTTAGTTATTGCAAATTGTAGTTCTCTTTGTTGGTTGTTTTTTAACTAAGTTTGTCAGTCTGGGTCTTAAAAATCCTCAACAAATAGAAGAGTATTATTCTGTGGTTCTGGAGCACTATATGATATTATTCAAGTAGTATTCTCTTTTAATAACACATTAAAAAATACTTTGAACAAAATTATATTGGCCAACTTTTATTATGTGAATAAAAAATAAAATTAATTTACTTAATATGTATTAAATTAGAGAATTATCCGTGCTTAAAAGTACTTACAATAATTTTTTTCACTCATATTTATGATATTCTTAATTATCTTTTAAATCTTATTTTCTAAACAAAACTCATTCTGAAAGACACTAACATCATACTAAAATACTATTAACATGAATATACAAAAAAATTAACTCATGCTAAAGTACTCTTATAATTATACTAAAAAATATTTAAAAAAATAACATATTTAAAAATTAATTTAATCATAATTTAAATTTCACTATCAACCTTCTAACACTTTGAATTAATTAGGTGTTAAATAGTTACCAAGTATTTAAGAAGAATTGCTCCTACATAAAGTATCAAAATTTTTACATGATGTTTAGATTTTTTTTTATGTTTTAAAAAATAATAATAAAAATATGAAAACTTTCCTTTTTGTCATTTTTTATCCTTGGGTGAAAATACTTCTCAAGAATTTAAAAATATTTTTTGGTATTTAAAAAATTCTATTTAAAAAAAAAACAGTTTAACAAATTATTTTTTGAAAATAAGTATAGAAAACCAAAAATTATTTTCAAGAATTTAAAATTATTTTTGGATATTTAAAAAATTTCAAAATTTTTTTGAAAACTATTTAACAATTTTTTTTGAAAATAAGTATAAAAATCCAAAAATGTTAATGACGCAAAAAAAAACTTGTTTTAGTTAAAATAAAGAGTTTTAAAATTTTTAACATTTTTTTACTTCAATATTTTTTCTAATTTTTTAGATTTATGTAATTAAAAAGAAATTTTTATTTAAAATATAAGCAAAATTTTAAAAATAATTTTTTGTATAAGTCTAGAAAACATTAAACTAAATAAAAACTAATTTTTAGGTAAAAGATAAAATGATAAAAACAAAAAACAAAAAACAAAAATATGAATGTTACTTTAGAAGGGAGAAAATTTTAACTTTTCAAAGAGAGAGAAAGAGAAAAGTAGAACTTTTTGGAGAGAGAGAGAGAGAGAGAGAGAGAGAGAAAAGTAAGAAGAGATTAGAGAGAAAAATGAAAAGAGTGAGAACATGAATGTTAAATTTCAACCATGGACTAAAAATTAAAAATAAATTTTAATTTTTAAAAATAATTTATCTCAAAAATATTTTAAAATTTAAAATTATTTTATTATATAAATTTTTTTATTTGCTTTAAAGCACTGGGGATCATCAGCCACGTGATAGTCCGATACCATCTAATAATTTACCCAACAAATATCTTCAACGGTCATATCAGAAAAAAGCCAACTTACTACATTGGTCAAATCCCATTTTAGCACAAGGACCACACTCTCTATCACTCTCGCTTTCAATCCCTCTCATCTCTATCTCTCTCTCCTCTCGTCGCTATCGTTTCTTCTCTCTCTCAATTCATAAATAAAAAATGTTAACTAAGTCCATTGAATTATAAATAATATATTTATACAAAATATATTAACACATGTAAAAGCCATAAATTTTACACAAAAAAATATATTAATATTATTATTTTTTTATTTCTATTATATTATTATTTAAAATTCATTGAACTCTCTTTAGTAGCACTTTTTATAAATAAATTTATATATTTATAATTTTAAAAATAATCTTAAATTAAAAATTAATAATTATAATATGGATCATGCTAATCACTAATAATCGACGATAATTAATAAAATAATAAAAATTTTTTAATATCAATACATTTTTAGAGGTACGAACTACTATTTCTACAAATATTAATATATTTTACACAGATATCTATACATTATATATTTATCATTTATTGCCCAATGGACAATCGTTAGCATTTTTCTTATAATATATCATTATAAATTTATTTTTAAAAAATACATTATATATATATATATTAGATAAATATATTACATTAACATCCTGACGTAGTATTTTTAAATTATTCAATAATTTTATATCTTTCATATCCCATTCGCTTGTTTCTTTGATCCCTTCGTCTTTGTAAACCTCTTAAAAAGTGTTTGGCAAAATTATTATTAATAATTTTTAATTTTTTATTATTAATTTTAATTCTAAATTATAAATTTTTTTCAAATATTTATAACTTATGTTACAAATTATAATTATTATTTTTTCTATTTGGAATACAAGTTATAATTTTTACTAAATACTCATAATTTTTATTATAAATTATTAATTTTAATAATATCAAAACGCCGAGTATGATTTGTTGGAATTTTGCTTGGATTTGGGCCATCTCTCAGCCCAGTGGATTTTTGTCTTTTTTTTATAAAAATTATTAAATCTTTTTTATTAGAACATATTCGTTTGAATTAAAATTGGTGAACAAAGCTACTTGAAAATCTTTAAATGACTTATTGTCACTACAAGAATGATGATTTTCAGTGGCGCCATAAGACATTATATACAAAGTCGACACAAAGTAATTTTAGTGAAAAAACAAAATATTGCCACAAACTTGTCGCTAAAAGTTCATCATTAAAATTAGTTAATGTCCAAATATAAAATTGTCACGAAAATATGTCATCTTTAGCAATGAGGAAGTGTCGTTGATACTTGTAATGCTTTTAATTATGACACTTTCGTTTGTCACCCAAAATATTAAACAAGTGTCACTAATATGCATAATTGTTACTAAAATTTAATTTTTTTTTAACATTTACAAAGAAGTATGATAATAAAAACTTGTCATAAATTATTTGAAAAACCTTGTGATGAATTCTCCTATCACTTAGGTTTCGATTGGCAATTAGCTTAAAATTTTTTTTTGTATTTTTAGCTAGAAAATTAAATTGAATTTAAAGTAAATTATTTAATAACTTAGTTTTTAAGTAATTTTTTTTAAATTAGTTGTTTGGATAAACTAGTTTTTTTACTTTTTGTTTAAAGTGAACAATTTTATCTTTCCACATATTTAATATTAACAATTATATGTAGTTAATAATTGTAGTAAATAAATTATAAATAAAAAATATTATTATATTTAAAAAGTTATAAGAGTTTAAATAAAATATTTTAAAAAAATTTATTTTAATCTGATTTTTTAAATTTTTATTTTTTTATATTTTTTGTCAAACAAATAATCTTAACTTCTAGATATTTTTAAATAAAAAATTTAAAAACTAAGGTTGCCAATAAGGCCCTAACTACCGATTATTACTTTCGTGACAACACTGTTTTTTTATACAAATAGTGGCAATATTCAGTTTATCACTATTTGTATAAAACCTAGTATCAGTGGCTCAAGCAGGGCCGGCCATGTTGTTTGGCTAACAAAGTCACCGATTTGGGTCTCTAATTTTTTAATATTATTATATTTTATATAATATTAAAAAATAAAGGATTCGATTCAAAAAAAAAATTTCTAAGTACAAATCCAAAACAATATATATTAAATTAAAAATGCCCATTTTCAAAAAAACCAAACCCAAACATGCCCTAAATCTACTAAAACAGTAAAACTCATCTGCGCAGCGCCGCAGCCTCTTCTTCTTCCGAAACAATTCAAATCAAACAAACAGAAACAGACACAGCTTCATCTTCTGTGTCTTCATCTTCATTCTTCCACAGAAACAGACACAGTCGACGGGCGACGGGCGACCGGGCAACGAACTCAACGACGGCGTTCTGGTGACGTCGTGACGAGCTCGACGGCGGGGGCGTTCGGCTCTCTCTCCCTCTCCAGTCTCTGTCACCATTCTCCCGGAATCTCCAAAGGTAATTTATTATCCTTAAGGCTTAATCTTTGGACTTCGATTTATATTTTATCAGTTGAGACTCAGTTCACATTTATTATTATTTTATGCATTTATTTTTTTATTTGTATGACTATTATTGTGTTATATTATTTGAGTTTAACTTTTAGTTATTAATAATTAATTTGAAAAAATTGGGAGTTTTAAGCATCAGAATGAAAAATATAGTCTTTTTAATATTAGTGATCCATGTAATTGAAATTATATTAATCAAAATTTTAGAGATTTATTAATTAAAAGAGATCCTATAAGAACGAATGATGATTTAAATTTTTCTAAAGATAGTTTTAAGAGACATTTGTCTTCAACGCAATATATACGACATTTATCAAATGGAGAGAAGCGCTACAGGAAATGGTTAGTATACTCAAATACTGTGAATAGAATATTTTTTTTAATTTACAAATATAAAAATGTATAGAGTCCCTTTTTAAGAATATGCTTAGAGCCTTCAATTGGCTAGGGCTAGCCCTAGCCCTGGGCTCAAGTCATCATATATTTATTTTTTTGTATGAACTTGAGTTACTATTTATTTTTCAAATACAAATAAAGATAGTATTTTACTTGTCATGTCACAAATTATTCAAAGGTTCTTTAACTAGTATTATTATCGCTAAACCTAGTATCAATTATTGCTTTTAGTGACGACTTAAATACATTACGCCTACATACAAAATAACTAAGATATATTAAAAAGAATTGAAACCAAGATTTGCATTTTTTTAAATAATTTAATTACCAACTCCTCTACCCATTGGTATTTATGTTAAATTTATTATATTCATTTTTTGTATTGTAAAATATATTGATGAAACACAATAATTTCGATAAACATATTCAAATCATGCATTTCCATTACCACCCTAGCTACCACCATTGTTGTCATAACCCCCACTGCCATTCCACACCCACCCCACCACCGTCGTCGTCTCTACCACCACCAGTCTCCTGCACCACCACTATTACTACTGTCGTTAACATCACCACCATCTTCGTTGCCAAACACCACCACCACTTTTATCACACTACCATCATCCCGCCACCACTATCATCCCCACCCTATTCAACCAACGTCAATGCCAGCATCACCATCATCCCTACCCTATTTGACCAACATTACTTCTACTACCATCATCATCCCATTACCACAATAGCTTGTCGCTGTCGCCACCACTGTCATCGTTGTCACAAACACCACTCATCACCTTCACCACACTGTCATTGTCATCCCATTACCACCACCATACCACTGTTACTGCCATTGCCACAACCACAATCACTATCCATACTATTCCATCGCCATTGCCTCCACCACTACCATTACTATTCGGTCACTTCTACCACTACTGTCACTCCACCACCCTCACAGTTATTGCCTCTCACTTTTACCACCACCTCCTTAGATTGCCACTGCTACTATTGCCATTGGTTCCCACCATCACCGTCACCACTAGCTCCTACCCCTCTACTCGTCATATTACTATCACAACCTATACAAACAATACCACAACAACTACCACTATCGTTTTAGAGTTGCAATCTCTTTTTTTATTGCTAAAATTATAGTCGCTAAAAACTCTTTTGATGCCAAATCAATTTTTTCTTCACATATTGAACAACAAAATTTATGTGATAAATAAAACGTTATCATAAAAATAAAGCGATACGTTTTTTAACAAGAATTTATATTGTCACAAATGATTCGTATAACAACATTTAGTGATAAGTCAAAAGATTCGCAACTAATACACAATCTTTTAGTCACACCTTTTTCTTCAAATTATTAAAACTATTGTCACTAAAATTCTGTTAGCACCAAATAAACTTTCGCTTTACTCATTTAATGACAAAATCTATGAGAGAAACAAAAAAATTACCACGGTAATACAACGATATATTTTTTGATGAGAATTTGCATTGTTTATAAAAGGTTAGTTTAATGTGATTTAGGCCTTTGATTGGCAATTTGATTTTTTCGTATTTTTAGTTAAAAAGTTAAATACCAACATTATTTGTTTGGTAAAAAATAAATAAAAAATTTAAAAAAATAAAAATTCAAATCAAAATATTAATTCTTAGGATACTCTATTCAAACTTTTACCATGTTTTAAAAAAAAAATAATACCCCTATTTGATAATTATATTTGTCACAAATATAACTATACATAATCATTACAATCAGCTATATAAAATGACATTTTGTCTAGTTTGAACAAAAGTAAAAAGATAATTTTTATCTAATTAATCCACTTGAAAAAAGTTTAACTTAAAAGTTAAAATGTTAATTTAACAAATAATCTACTTTCAATCAAGAAAATCTTTTTACCTAAAATCGTTAAAAGAAAAAAAAAGACTACTTTGAAGTTAGCTAATTGCCAATAAGGCTCTTTGCAATAAATAAAAAATATTATCATTAATAATCATCTTTTAGCCGCACCTTCTCAGTTGTAGCTAAAATTGTTATCATTAAAACTATTTTGCCGTTAATTTTATTTTCTACACATATTTAGCGACAAAATCTATGTAACAAATAAAAACTTGCCACAAAAAATCATGACTTAAGCTTTTTAGCATCATCTCACGTTTCTATTGCAAATTTCTTACTTTTAGTCACGATATTATCTTCATTGTAGAATTTTGTCACAATAAATCTTTTCTCTTGTAGATTTTATTTGATTTTTTAAATATTTTATTATTTTTTTACAATTTTAATTATGAGAAGAATTTTAAAATTATGTCTATTTTGCCGAAAAAGATTCACAAAAACTAAAAATATTATTCCAAAAAATAAATTTTATTGAGAACAATGAGAGGGGAAAAAAAGGTGGTTGGGACTTGGGGCAGCTTGAACGTGTGTTGTCAATTCTTGTGCTAAATTCAACACAAAATTGGACCATTCCTTTTTTAGGCAAGGCTTTTTTAGGCAATATAATTGGACAATTCCTTTTTAACTATAAATTTTAATATATTTTAAGTACTCATAATTTTTGTTATAAATTATAATTATTTTTTTATTTTAATTATAAATTATAATTTTTATCAAACACTCAAAATTTCTACTATAAATTACAATTTATAATTACTAATTTCAGTAATAACAAGTACCACCATAATAGCATCCATTAAAGATGCTCTTTAGTCACATTTGAAAAGAGGGAGCTTTAAAAAAAAAAAGAATTTTGAACTCAACTTTTAAAAATTAGTTTTTTAAAGCTAAAATCTAAAAAGTAAAACCAAACAGCTTAAGTTTTTAAAAGTACAACTATTTAAATATGAATTCAGTTTTTAAGTTAAATGAACTGCAAATAAATGGAATCACACCAGCCTTTTTTTTTTCAAATTCTAAATTAGGAATTCAAATAGGGTGGTTTTAATTTCAGAATACCTTCTCCAATTCCATATTATCTACTTTTATTGGGATTTTTTTTCTGATTTTATATATTTTATTAATTTTTACAAATAAACAATTGAGTCATGATATTTTCATCACCCACCTCAAAACCTCTCCTTGTCTTTTTTTTTTTAAAAATAAATAAATATTTGCTAGTTATAACTTAAAATTTTAAACAATAAAATTATATTTGTTAATTTAGAATTAGATATTACCAGTCAAAAAATACAAGCAAAACGTATAAGCACACCAATTTGAATTTTTGCAACTCATTGTTGAGTTATAAATTAAAATTTTAATTATAATTTTTACCAAAACTTTTTTTCAAATTAATAGTTTTTTTTCTTCTTAATTTTAGTATTACATATTTCAAATTCAATGTAAACATTTATACATTTCTCTCATTGCAAATAATCAAAAAATAAAAAAACCTTAAAAGGACAAAAAAAAAAGTTATTTCAACTAAAATATAGCATATTTTCATCTTTAGTTAAAAGTTTTTCTATATTATTAAAAAAAAAATACTTCTAGATTGTGAAAGAAATCGAAAAAGAAAAAAGCATAAGTCACAAATATGATTTTTTTTTAATAAAAAAAAAAAAATAAACCGTTTGATTGATGCTTTTCCAAACACACTAAAACACCCTCAATGTCTGGTAGGGAAGTGATTGTGATATTAAGAGATAGGAAAATGCTCTAAGAAAGTATATGATTATCGAAAAATTCCCTAATAGAGTTTTAAATGCTCAAAGAAAGTCTGATTATCAAAAAATGTGTTTAATATTACTAAAACTAGTAGCTCATAAATTATATCTTATAGTAAAAATTATAAATGTTTTGATAAAAATTATAACTTGTAACTGAAATAGAAAAAAAAAGTTATAAGTTGTAATAAAAATTGTAAGTGTTTAAAAAAATTTGTAATTTATATTTAAAATTAGTAGTAAAAAACTAAAAATAGCTTTTCCAAACACTCTAATTACAATCTAGTGAACATGCTAATTACCCTCTAATAAACAGTGAATAATAAATAAATAATGAATAAATTTTTATGTAAAATGTATTAATATATGTAATAATGATAAATTCCACCTCTAAAAACGTTACAAACAAAGCTATCCCCATTTGACATGTTTAGTTGGACTATTCTACAAATAGAATTGGAGTATTCCATAATAGTTCTGATTATATCCATGTTTGGTGGACCAATTCATGAGAGCTTTAAAATTCACTAAACTAATTTAATATTCTATTCATGGGATACATCTAATCCCAAAGGGATGGTGGGTTTTTTAGTCTCAGAGTTATGGCTTGGTAAGATAAATAAGTAAAAGACAAAATTGTTCCCATAATTACAGTATAACTCCATCAAACACAAAATTATTTAGGAATATTTATGTATATTACTATTTTAATCCCACATAAATAATATTAAACTAAACAATAAACTATTTATTCTTACATTATTATACTCTAAATGAAAACTATTTGGTACATAACAAATTACCGTTATCTCATTCATAATAATAGTATACTTAGTAACAATTTGAATATACTATTAATCCAATAAATTTAATTCTACAACAAAAGGAGCAGTGATTAGTAGAATGATCGATTATAATAAGTTGCATTTTTAGATTTCCATCATCATGCCAATATCTATGAAAGATGTACAATCTCATCTCATGTGCTGTGAGTACAAGTCATTCTTTGTTGTTCTAACAAACAACTAAGTAAATCATGACTAATCAATCATAGCCACACCAGCCATGACTGATGTTTCACTGATTTGATGATGTATCTACATAAGAAAGTGCTTTTCAAGCCATAATGCCCTTTAAAAAAAAAGAAAAGTTTTTACTAACCTAGATCTTTTCATGTACCAGATATGACGGAAATCAATGTGGGCCAATATGTGACAACTTACAACTTGTACAAAAAAGAAAGAAAAAAAACAAAACAAAAAAACGATCCAACCATGAAATATTTATTGGGCCTACCACTGAAGCAGCCATCAATAGAGGTTGAGAAGAAATAATACATGATGGTACTACTCATCACCCACTCATGCATCAACCCAGGCCAATCATTGGTTGAGAGACGAGGCAAAACCATAGAGAATTAACAAATCTTTTTGGAAAATCTTGGAATTTAGGCGTCATTTGACAATCAATTTTAAGTTAATTTTTTATTTTTTTGTTTAAATGCTTAAACTCAAAAGCCTTTATTCATTTTGCTTTTTACATAATTTTTTTTTTTTTAAAAAAATCATAACTTTTATAATACACATCTATTTTTTTATAAAAGTTATAATTTTAAAATTTACTTATCAAAATCTATCAAACAAGATCTATATTGAATATAAAATTATTTAAAAATAAATTTTTAAAAATTATAATAATTTTAAGAAATTTTTTTTTACTTTTTTGTTTAAAGCCACTTTAAGTATTTGGCTTAAAGACCACCTCATACCCCTACCAAACGAACTTTT